>JAEQBH010008592.1:0-136071 GCA_016808115.1 Tetrastigma voinierianum
ACATAGTTAGATGCCCACCCTAAAGGATTTTTGGTCTATTTTTTACAGAAGATTCTTTTGTTGTCAAACAACAAAGTTTTGATAAAATAACATCTTATCAGATCTTTCAAGATATTTTGAAATTCACAGAATATGGTCTCAAAGATATGCTTATTAGGGAAAAGTAGTCGAACGTGTTTATAGTGTACTGTAAATAAGAGTTAACTCGCCTACACGCATGGTGCCAGCCTGTGTGTCACAAAGATTTGGTATCAGAAATAGGTTTAAAGTTTTTCCGATATCAAAAGTTTTAAACTTTCTAGAAGGATTTGCAAGATAAACATATTATGTTAAATAATGTGCCACTTCAATAGTGACACGTCCTTAGGTTTGTATGATGGACTCCTCAAAGCCACGAGAGTAAATAGAACCACTAGAACAAAAGAGCCAGTCAAGCCTCTAACGCATCGTACCACGATCACCTGGAAGCTCTCACTATAACATCAAGACATGTATTCCCGTATTGATGGATTAGATCGCCTGAGTTTCTGTTGCATATCTTAAAGCGAATGCATGGAGCGATAACATGTAACGCGGCATGGAAGAGTCAAGATGAATCTTGAAGGAAAACCAGGGTATCAAAGAGGTTGATTCCCTCCCGATCGTAAAGCATCATGTAATCTCACTATTGCAGCAAAGAGCACACACGGTGGAAACTGTGCTCAAAAAAGTCCAATAGACGTCCACAACCAGATATGGAATCTTAACATCCAAGAGTTCATGGCAAAGTTATGTTACATGACATGGGCACGAGTCCATAAACACCCTCAATATATGCTGAACCTATTCAAATAGAGAAGAAAGAGAGTTCATCCATCCAACAACATATAACTAGTTGATCTCACCGTGGCATTTGTGTAGGCAATTTGAAGATGGATCTGCATGATCACCAGAGGTTTAAAATCCCTGACTCTCTCCAATGTAAAGAACTTTGTCGTTAACCGCCGGGTCGAAAGTGAGAGACCTGAAACGAAAAGTAAAACAAAAATTAAGAAGTTCCCAAAGATCCTTCTCTAAAAAAGAAGATGTTCCAAAACCAGTCAAGATGGTGTTACATAAGAGAAAGTGAAGACAAGAGGTAAAGCAACAAGATCCCTGGGCAGGGGTAGAGGTTTCGTCGACAAAGAGAACTCTAGGTGCACCTCCATTACAGATAACATTCAAAGTTTATACAGGTCACATAAGGTATTCTTCAAAGTAGTTCCTGACATTTGATAATAGTGTCCCTAGATTCATGGATAATAGAAGTAAAAACAAGTAAGGTGAGGAAGATCTACTTAACTACTGACCGCTGATTCAGGTAAAACGAAAATCACATTCCATGGTGATCAGGAGGTGAGGCTTTAGATCATCTCTATATAAAAGACTTACATACATATGCTATGAAGGTTTATGTGATAACGTAATATGTCCCCAGGTTTATATAGTTAGACATTTTCTTATAGATAATAGATAATGATCGATCCTGATCACTCATTCAAAGATGAGAAGTGGCGATAGTACCAACGAGAGAGAGAAAGTCAGTATACAGCGGTGGACGGCAAATATCCGCTGGGGCAGCGTAGTGGGACATGATAACGTAAACAGTTCCATTTATAGCAAGAGAAGCTTTCGCGATTTGATAAACTCTGCAACATTCCAGAGTTTGACCGGTTTTTGCGGAAATGGTCGTTTGACTAAAGATCGCAACACTCGATCGGACAAAAGCATCAACAGTGCGAGATGCCCGGCAAGTCCAGGATAAGGCGGCGCATTAGATCCAACTAAACCAAATAATCCCTTCACGGCGCGGTGCAAAGCAGATTTATAGAAAAATATGGTGCATCTAGTCGATACCGACTGTGGGCGCGAGGGTGCCTGAATAAACAAAATTTGTAGTCTCAATCCATCAGAGTCAAGCTACTCTAGTGTTAGTCAAACATGTATTGAGTTTTGGTACTAAGATTTGTAGTGATTCAAAATAGACTTGACTGACAGAAGTGTGTATAAAACAAGACAGGAAAACAAATGAGTTTATGGTGAATGTAATTCTAATGAAGAAAATAAGAAAAGAACTCGAAGTCTCAAAGTTAGTCATAGTTTAGTGGTGTCCAACATAAAACCTGGTCTTCTCGCGTTAGAGAATATTATATAGTCTATTTCGAACCGGATCTTCTATTTAGCTTTAAAGTCCTAGACCCTGAGTTTTCAGCATGGTGATTAGTTTTATTAGCATAAATGTCCCTAATCTGTTATAACTCGATGAGTGCCTAAAAATTATATACTGTCGCTTCCATTCGTTTATTTTAGAGTATGATAGGACAATGATGTTTTAATACTAAACATTTTCCTTTCATTCATGATGTGTTCAGATTTATTTCTAGGGTTTATATTGAACCTGCGCCAGATACCCATGACAAAAGTCGAAACTTAGGTCATTCCGGCTTATTTCCTCAATATGTTGTAACCATACCCACTTATGATTTAATCAGAGAACATGTTCCGCCAACATTGGCATAATTAATCGGAGATCCGGACCGAGAGATGAGGTATTCAAAGATCCGGGTGAAGGATTCTCATGTGTAAGGAGATATTCCGAACCCGGCGGCGCAATTTGGGCAGGGAATATTAATGCATTTTTAATACCGAGCTCAGATAGAGATATACCCGACTTATTCGGTGAGATAGGCTGATATAATTCTCTAGAGGATACTAGAAAATATCACATCTTCTGCCATCGGACATATTGTAAATATACCGACACACAACATATTAAAGATTAATCCATTGAACGTGACAGAGATATAACCCAGTTTCAAAAAACCAATACTTTAATCAATCAATAGAAGCCATAGGTAATCTTGCATAGTCTTCAGTCATGTCTTTTCTTCTGCATTATCTAAAAATCGAACCTTGTAGTCAATACACTCCAACCTCAGATTCAAGAATTGTACTAATGGTATACTGGTACATTGGGCGACAAGGTACTTGGCATATAGGCGTGAGGTTTTATATAACGCTGTCATTTTCAATAACATATCTCAAAAACCTCATCATGGCAACTAATAGAGATACAACAGCAGGCTGGTGGAGTCTAATGAAAGTATCCATCGAACCCAAAAAGCTTGCCAATACATATTGTAGAGAGATGGTGAAAGATTTTGTGTCCTGGTCAGAGAAATGTAAACATGAACAACCATAAATGCCTAAAGAAAGCAAGAGAACAGTTGGTTTACCTCAAAACTGGCACCCAGAGGCCTTCCCCTTCAAGGATGGGGAGAGCGCGCGAAGCAGAACATCTTCTTATCTATCATCAAACATGCCGGTGAAGTCAGAGAAATGGCAAAGAAAATGAAAGAAAGTGAAGCAGAGGAGAGGAGAAGCCAAGCGAGAGTCGAAGCTTCCTGTCACTTTATTGATTGCAATATCGATACAAAGTTTTTGCAGACTAAGGTTTATAGATGTCATATGGGAAGTTAAAAACAAAATTGGGAAGGATATTGCCAGGTAAATGGAAAACCAAAACAAATGCAAAACAATATATATGAGCAAGAACTAAGAGGATGAACAAAGAGAAAGAACAAATGGTGTTGAGGCAAAGATCAGTTACCCAGAAGCTAGCCCGTGGTGGCCATTGTCTCTTCACTTTATTTTTCTTTCCTTTCAAGATCCGATCTCGCAATGATACAGCTTTTGACTGAATCTTCGCTGGGATCGCATCCAATAATTTGCATACTGAACGCAAAACCGCAAAATTTTCCGTCGCCGCAATGCAAACCGTAGAATAGTAGGACCTTAATGTGCAATTGGAAATATCGAATGATTGTACACAAAAGCACTCAAACCTATAATAAATAGGGTTAAAATAAAGTCTACAAGACGACCAATACTTAATTTAAGACAAGTTGATGTGGAAAAATGATCTGTAAAAGGGAATTTCCAGATGTATTCCTTGGTATTGTCAGTCTCCTGAGCAGGTGGATCGAATCCACAGTAAAGTTCAAAAAGCAAATAGCTCCTTGTCTAGAGACCTTATATATATGTCTTCCATCGAGGCCAATAAGTTAAAGGTTTAGCTGTAAGAGCTTTTTAGATAAAGGTTTGTACGACCAAGAGCCACCTGGGTAAAACCATTTACCTAGAAAAAGAAAAGATGCGGCACTCTACAAATGTGCATCTATTATCTAGAGATCATTGCGTGACAATGAAAACAAGTGATCTATTGTCGAGGAACCAAGATCTTTACCGCTTGAAAGGAGCTGGTATTTTTTTTCAAGATCAACCTCACATCCGATATATTATCGCTGAAAGTGTGTTAGTGGGGAGGCACCGATCGTTTAAACTGCTATCACAGGAGTTTCGTAATGCAATTTGGTCGACTAATGCACCGGCCAAATATTCGGCGTGATTTGTCAATAGTATTCACCCTATGCTGATTGAAGGTTTGTAGGTATATCGATGAAGATCCAAAGTATTCAAGGATGGCAGTGAAACATAGCAACATCTGAAAATAAACCCGCGCACGCCAGCAGCAGAAAGCAGGTATGCTAAGCTCAAACAATGTGATTTTTGGCTAAAGGAAGCTTTCCCAGTTATAATGTCGGCGGAGGGCATCGTGAGTTGAGACCCAAAGATTAAGGCTGTTGTGAATTGGTGCCACCAGTCGTAACCAAGGAGAAGTTTTTAAGTCACGAAGGTGTTATTATAGACCTATTTGTGAGAGGTTTTTTCATCGCGTTTCTCCGCCAGCTGCTACCCGCTCAGAGTTAGAATAAAGTTTTGAGTGGATGCAAACAAATGTGGAATAAGAAGTTTTTTAACTGGCAAAGGGATGCCGCCGAACGTCGACGTGAGTTTACTTCCTGAGCGAGCGCGCCGACGCATGCTTCGCATCGGGTTTGGATGCGGCATGTAAAGGCAGACGGTGAGTGCGCGCATCCGTGCGCTGAAGCCATACATGAACAAATTATCCACTCAAGACCTAGAGTTAATAACCATAGAGTGTTTTTCTCTGAAAATATATGACACTCACTTATAAGAGAAAATGCAGAATTTATACAGATCATAAAAAGTAAGTTCAAGATAGAAATAACTACAGATGAGACAATATTTTCTGAGACAACCAGTGGTCGAGTTTGTCCAAAGATTATAATCAGATAATAGACTAACACCTGAAAAGCTAATGTGGTAAAGATGCCTTAAGTAGAAAGGTTAAGCAAGTAAAATTTTGTTAACACAAATGCTAAAGAATGGAGAATGCACCATGCCATTATATTAGTTTAATTGGGTTACAGAAATATTTTAAAGAAAATGATTATAGATGCCCAAAAATGATGAAGAGCTGTTAAATCATGAGTGGTTAGAGAGCAGATCGAGACCAAGTTTTCAAAGAAAGAAGTCATGAAGTCAGGCTTCAACACATGTGCCAGATGATAAAAGAGCTAAAGAAAAAGTTGTTAGTTTGAGGCTCATAATACGTATATTTACCATCCTTAAGGTAATAAGACATACCAAAAGATTCCAAACAGCTTCTTTATTGGTGCGTGAAAGAATGAAAGATAGATCGAGATGGGGCTAAGTGTTTCACCGGCTTCCACGTTTCAAAGCCGAACACTGGCGCCACAGGTTTGTTAAACCTCTAATTCCCCAATGGCAATGGGATAACATTACCGTTATCGAAGCCACAAAAGCCCTCTCATCGCCACAAACAAAAGCAAGGAATTGCACTCGCAGGATACGTTATAGGTCACAAAGTCGCTATCTAATATTGTGATGACTATTTCATGGATCGACTAACCGAGTTATAAGGGCAGGAGACAGCCGTTGTGTGTACTGCGCGATGTCTATTGTGTCGACAGATCCGCATTTTTGTTCAGCGTCAGCAAAGAACTCAAACGCCGCAGCACTGGGAAGAAGGAATCAAAGACGATTCATCCAAACAAGCGGCGCTAGAGAGGTTGATTTAGCATCAGATGTTTCGAGAAGTCAGTAACAGCGAATTTTTCGAAGTTGGGATAGGTATATTCTATTGATAGAATTTTCTCTCATAACAATAGTTTTTCGGCCAAGACAGAAGACTACAGCCAAGGTTTCAGGCGGTCGAAGATGTAGAACTCCTAAGCTGGACGACCAACAGATACAGCGATTGGTCCGTATATAGTAAAAGATACGTGGCTGAAAGTTCAGTTGCGTCGGCTAAACGCCGGATCGACAAAGCCTATGCCTGCTAGTGCTGAAGATAATAACAGAGGCAATGCCTTTAAAACGCACGCCATGAGGAAAATTTGGTTTATCGCGAAGAGCGCGCGCCAGAGTTCGAGGTTCATGTGGGCTTGTTGCGATTCAGCGAATTGGCCCTGTGGCGACGTTGCGCATCCCAGCACCAACAACAAGGCAATGAGTTTCATGCGTCGAATATCCGAGATATGTTACTCGATGAGTCAGACACGTCACGCGCAGATGCAAGTGGCGTTTAAAGAGTCGCGACGAGAGGATGAAAGACCGGTTGCCCGCCGAGGGGCAGAAAACGCCATAACAAGGCAATCTAGTTAGTGTCAGCACCGCGAGAGTAAAGAGGTTTACATGGGAAACTGTAACACATATCAGTACAAGACCCCACTCTCTCCAGCAGTCACATGTAATTTTCGAGAACTAAATTTATTTTATGAGATTTCAATGACTCTAAAACGACCTATTCGTTTTAAACATAATTAGGGAATGTCATTATGCATTTGAAATTTTCAACAGTGTTATTTTGCTAAGTGGAGAAATTTTCGAAACTCAGAACGTTGTGCAAGATACAGCAATAAATTGAATTGACAAAATGGACACAAAAGACATAATATATGAAGATGTGGTTATTATATAAATGACAGATCTTGATTTTGAAAATATAGAGAGTTTGAGGTCAAAGTGCAATAAAGAAAATAAAGGTCAAAAGGTGTTATATCTAAATTATCTTCCTTATTTTTAGAGAGAATAAAATATAGAGTACAGAGGAGAAGAGAAGTAAAGAGAAGAAGAAGAGGAAGAAAGAGAAGAAAGGTGAAACTATGATTTGGTATGGATTATTGGACTTTTGGACTTTTCAGAAAACCAAACGATAAACCTATGTTTTCATTAATTTGGGTCTAAAAGAACCCTACTTTATGTCGTGTTGCGTTTAGACTATAGATTTGGAGTTGTTTTGGTTTGGTTTTGTGGTTGATTTGGGTTGTATGGAACCACAGAAGATTCCCAAATTTGGGACTTTAGGAAACTCTCCCTAACCCATTAATTGTGTAGATGTTAGCAAACCAGTGCTCTCCCGAAGGCGTTTTGGGAATTGTTTGCTGCGCTGGACGCCGGGCCGGCTGATCAGAATAGTCCTCGAATCGGTGTGCTGTCAGGCCGAGCATACTGGTTCAGTGGCTGTCGCCGTACCAACTCCAACGCCAGAGGTTTCTTCTCTGGTCCAACTCCTGCTTTCGATGATCTGATATCCGGCGGAAAGTCCTTTGAACAGGAACCAACCAGAGATCTTGATAAAATTAAACCTATTAGTTCTAGAAATCCGCGAAAAAGGTAGTCCATCGTTCGCCAGTAGTTATCGTTTACAGGAAGCTTTCAACTGACAGTTATAATTTTTTTGTCCAACTCCGTTTATGTTTTCACTCTATGGAAACCCTTTGAGTTCAGAACTAATATGCGCTTGATTTAAATTGAATTATTAGGTCCATACATGAAAAAGTAGGCCCCGTCGGGTCTGCCAGGCCATTGTTTATGAAGCTCTTCAACTCAGTTCATAATTTCTTCGTCCGAATTCCATTTGGATGTTCTGAAACTATATGGAAAGCTCCTTTGAGTCTGTAGAATCCATCCATATAGATTAATGAATTGAATAATGTGGGTAATATTTATAAGCGATATGGTAAACTATGTTGTCGCATAAATGAGATATGAAAATGCAAAGATACATCAAATGATTGTAAATATTGCATACGATCAACATCGGATTTAGCCAATGAATAACAAATATGATATGTACTAAACATAAAGATGTGATTGTTCTTAGAACCCAGAGTGAGATGGATGGGCATGCTTGTTGGGAAAACAATTACAAAGATATCATCCATGGTCGTTCGCTTCTTCAAATATATGCTACTTTCGGAAGTCTCTGTAAGATACGGTCGTTACAAATCAATAGACAGCGCGCTCTCCCGTATTCTTATATATGCGTCATTGTCTCGTAGCAATGATACACAACTTTAGGTTCTTATATGGTCGCCGTTCAAAAGACAATGAGGCTACAACTCCTTCGGCCCTTATAGACCAATCGTTGCATAAATGTTGACCTTTTCGGCATTTTTATAGTTTCCTTTATCCATTTAAGGTTTATGCAAGTACGAAACATAAAAACAAATGATTTGAATAGCACATGATTTAAATTATAGCGAACTGATGCAAGAAATGTAACACGATATGATAGCGGTATGAGATATGTATGCGATGTTTAAATGACATATGGCGTAGGGATGGCGCGCAAAAGAAGTGATGATCCGCAGCAGGTGTGTTCGTCCACCGAGTTTATCTCACTGTTAAAGCGAAGCAACGCGGTTGTCCCAGGTGCACGGAAGTGCAGGCAAAGAAGGTCGGAATGGTCCTTCACACTAGTCACCTCCAAAGGTCATTACGTTGAGAGCTGCGTCATCGAGACTTTTTGTTCATTTTTAGTATGTAATATTCTTTTTGTTGCGCCGAAAAACATAACAAATGTAAAGTTTTTTGTATAAGTCGAACACTCCCCATTAGACAAATATATTTTGAAATTCCTCCGCATGCAGGCGACTCCGACAAAGAGCCAGTGTATGAACGGTCGTTGTAGTGCAGGCGGTGGGCGAACGCTGACACCTCACATCGCACACGGGGTGGCGTCGGGAAGTCGCTATAGCGTTGGTAGCACACCGAAGCGGTCGCGCTTCCCAGCACATAAAGTTATTTCTCGGTTAACCGATCGCGACAAGACACAATAATTTTTGGTCTTTAGAGTGTCCCCGGTCTCTTCGCAGGCAGGTATAATTCCGGTTTGAAGACTCAACCAAACTGGGACGCCACCTGGGCGGATGGGACACCTAATCAAAAGAGCCGCGACGAGCCTCAATTAAAAATAGAAAAATACAAAACAAATAAAGTGTTGTTGCAAAGCAAAAGGTGGTTAAAAATCAAAAATAAGCAGGCGGAATAATAAGAAGGATCATCCACCAACAAAACCCCGTGCAGAAGCCTGAGTTCTCAGCCTAATGCCCTAAGGTAACCGCCGAGTCATTAACTTCACTCCGCCTCGCATTCAGATGCAAGATGAACCACAACTTAAGGCTTTGAGTTTGGTTGAGGTTCGTGTAGCTGGAAGGTCAATGCCCGGGTGCCCGCACCAACTGGTGGAGTCACGATCCTACTACAGGAACATCATCTAAAAGTCCTGGCATTGTTTTCTTTTCATTTTTAGGTATTTAGGTAATTTTAGATTTTGGTATGAAGAAGTGGTGCGTTTCTTATCCTTTCTTAGCGTTTCTCCAAGAAGAGTTGAGCTTAAGTTTGGGGCGCTTAGGACCTAGCTATACATTGGGAGATCATGCTATCACTCACACTTGTTTAGCTTCCTTTGGGAAATATTGAGGACTTCAGTTTATCGGTTAAACACTATGCTTGCTTGCCATCTAGAGTTTAAAATTGCGATCCTAAACTTTGGTTATGTACCATATAACTTGTTTCTTCCACTTGCATCATGTTATCATAATTTATCTCATTGTTTGTTAGTTTGTGTCATTTTCAATTTTTTGTTTGTTTTGATGATCTCGCTTGTATGCACTTGTCAGGTGTGATAAAATAGTATTTATTTTATCCTTGTGTTTATTTATATTTTAGTAGTTTTATTATATGAACAAGTGATCTAATTTAAATGTTCAATTTTTAAAGATTAGGTCATCCATGAGCCAATATGAGCAAAACAAAAGAGATAAAGCCCAAAAATCAAAATATATGCAAATAAAGAACATCGTGTTTTGATAGTTTCAGCTGGCACAATGATCCCCAATTGCTACAATATTGATGATAACAGGAGGCTTCCTGCAGTCTGGGAGAACCTTATTCACCACCCACAAATTGAACTTCAAATGACAGTTGAGTGAATCTTGGTAGTTAGCTGGTGTTGTTATAGAGTCGGGGTAAAGTGGACCAGTTGGACCATTAGAAGATTCACGCCTTTATAATTATGATCAAAGTATTTTTCCTGGACATATTCAGATTCTACACTTCGCAGCGAACGGTACCAAGAACCCAAAGTCCTATCTAGATGACAAAGTTATGGTCTTATTTAAGTTGGAGCAAAGTGATTTCACAAAGAACGTCGCGATACCGAAAACCAACGTCTATTGCCACCGCGGTAGAACAGAGCATCCCGACGTCACGATTGCCATGTTGCCGCCATCATTGACAAGTCTGGGATTGATTTTGGTCGATTTCATTCCAGGTCTGAGCTCACAATTGTGGGCTGAAGTTCAACCCAAACACCCAAAGAATATCACCCTCTGTATTTCACCTCAAGCTGAAGGGTAAACAGCTCTTCGTGGAAACACCCTAGGCGGCTTGTCTTTGAGAGATTTCTAGGTCTGCTCTGGAAGAGGAAGAACATTTGAGGAAGAAGAAGATAACAGAGTAGAATAGTTTGTTTTAATGCAAAACGTTTTCTTCCTTCCACTTTTCTTTCTTTCGATGGTCAGACGTATTTTCTCCTTATTATGTTTTAGTTAGTTTTCTTGGGGTCAGATGTAACAAAGTAATATTTGGTAGTTGAACTCCCAATTGATACTGGGATTATTGCTTAGTCAAAGGTTGAGGCTCTTATTTGATCCATGTTTAGGTGGGCATTTGGCCAATATTTGCAAGGATTTAAAGGTTTGATTCAAAATATGAGAAGTGAGAGAGTTATAATTAGGACTCAGGATGATTTACCTATCTAGTCTATCACAGATAGAGACATATAATTAGTATTGATTTATGTGTTCAATGCATCCTTAGTTAAGAGAGTTGAGGCAAAGATGATAACCTTTTCTACAGTAAAAGGATGTCGAGATAATTCAATACATTAGTAAATCACCATTCGGGATAACAAAATTGATCATCGATTTAATCGTTTAGAGGCTATAAGATCATTGTTTAGCAAAGAGAAATGTCTTGAAGTTTAGTCTTTACAATACCTGCATGCTCAGATTACAGGTGCAAGTTCTGAGTTTTTCTATAGATTTTCACCATCCAAATAAAGCATAGGTTGATGAAACATTAGCAACTCCACTTCATGTGTAAACAATACTGTCATCGTTGAGATATGTCAAAGCTACTTTGGTAGAATTTTGTTAAGGTAGGGTGTTACATTTTGTATGTTATAATCGTCTGATTATAGCCGTATGTAGTCCTGATATGCCCAGGAGTTCGTGAGGGGCGAGGGCTCTCGCGTGTCTGAAGACATCAGCCTACTTGCAAGAACACAGCAGGATGGGTATGTATCAACCAATCACCAAGATGGTATAATTCTCAATCCAACTGATTCGATGTTGAAAGACAGATACGATCAACGTTAAATAGTAAACAGAAGCTTAAGAGTTAGATGGGTGTAAACCTATCAGAAAATGGGTGTTCAAAGACCTGCTGATGCCAAGAGACAGGTAGAGAGATATAAAGCATATTAGTGGCTGGGCGGTTTCCAATCGAAAGCAAGATCGGCGGTGTCTTTCTCCGTATCCCCAAAGACCACGCTACTATTATATATATAGTGACCTTCGCTTTTTAACTCGAGTTGCATCAAATGGATAATATGAGACAACTTTCTTCGTGAATGAAGACGCGCCATCACCGCAGGATGATATTGTCTCAACCAACTGGTTTTGAGGAAGGTGCAGAACATATGAAAACTAAAAATCCATTGAGTAGTCAGCAGCTCCATCGCCAGTATCTCTGCTTGGAAGAAGTCATCATTCGCTAATGGTTTTAAGGAGAACACTTATCGTCATGCTATGGCAGCGCTATCGCGAGCAAATACGATTTTTGGTTTATATGTTGATGATACTTGAGTCGCCGTACCAACAATGGATATCAATCTATCTGATTAAGACACAAATAAATGTTTAGGCCAGTTTTGATATGCGAAGGATCTTTGGGAAGAAATCCCGGTTTCGGGCATACGATACTTCAAGCGAGACCCAGTGATATCACAGATTATCTCCAATGGCGAGTACCGAATCCATTCCCCAAAAGCGCCGAAGAGTAATCATGTTCTATGGTAAGGACCACCAGCAGACAAATTTTCCAACGCTAACGCCCTTAGAATGATATTAAAAGAACCGATGAAAAAGTCAACTGTTCCAGTTACGGCGCTGATGTATGCTCAGCATGCACACGCCTTCCCAATGTCGTAACGCTTTTATTGTCGTTGTTACAGGGTATTTAGTAATCCCGGTCAAAACCATCGTTTCGCAAGAAAGTTCAAACCTTCTGGCGTACTTGCGATCTTACTGCCGACATACACGCCATCGGCACTCTTAAGAAGTCGTTTAGCTATTCGGACATGCAAAGAGGATGACCAAACAAAGTACACTTCCATTGAGCGATTCTTTATGATGGTCGAAGAGCTCGTCGCGGTGCGCTCAACGTATCGCATTCCTCCACTACGGAAGTTTTTGTATAGCGGCAGAGGCTACTATCACTGTAATATGGTTTACAATCCTATTTCATTTGGGGCTATTCATCCAGTCCCTCAGAACTGCTGAAAATACAGAAGGTTTAGAATAATCTTTTTCAGAACACTGGCACTTCCAACATTGATGTGAAAAGTCTTAGCTTTTGTTAGTGAAGAAAGTTGCAGCAAGTCCCTCAAGAAAGTTTAGTACCACCGCCAATATTAGTATGTTGACACCAATTAATCAAAAGACTTCACTGTTTGTGTGTTTCAAGAAATTACGCCACCCTCATGGGATTGTGAGAACCAACTGTTTAGTAGGAGTTTTTCCTTTTCATGTATTTTATAAAGAAAGCTCATGTTTTGTTATTACATGCACATTTGACGTTTGTCGTCATCTTATGATTTTGTGTCCTTTTATTAGTATTAATGCGACTGATCGTTTCTTCCATTTAACCACATTCTATCATTGTTATGTTTCTAGATACAGCAGCGTCGATTATGTACCATCGGCATAATTGTCCGCACCAGAAAGCAATTGGTCAGGGCGTGTTCCTCTTCGAAAGCTGCTGAAGCTACACTTCTGAGATTAATGCTGCCGATTATACAATTTATGTATCCTCTTCGTGATGTCAACGTATATAATTGGTTATGGTTGCAATTTATTGTAAAGTATTTGGAGTTAAGCGATTATATCTTCCTAAATAGAGAATTTATCAATCATATTACAATTTTGTACTGTGTAATTATGCATGTTACTATGTATCGTTTATACAAAATGTTTAATATAACCAGCATAAGTCGCTTTGTTCTATCTTCTCCTTTCTGGTGTTTCAAGCAGACCAGCAAGTCATCAGAGTCTCTTTAAGTTTTTTGCAGTAAGTAAAGGAGCTCTAAATTGTGGTAAGAGATGTTGTAGAACCTGCTTATATAGTTGTTAACACTTCAAACCTCAGTTTTTCTCTGATCAAATCCCTTTGTAGATTTTAGAAATATGCAGAACTAACAATTCTAACCATGCTAGGTATGTTTCCTACACACTACGAATTGATATGCTTCTTTATTCAGTAAAGTTTGTATTTTGTAATGCATTTATTGGATCTTTTGATTGTTAATCAATTGTTTTGAGCTTGATAAATGCTCTTGATTTTACAAAATAATCTAGCAGTTTATAGAATTGTAACTGATGATAAACATTTATTGCCATTATTTTAAAGAACATAAAGTATTTAACAGATTGTTTCCAATCAGGCCTGATTTTTGAGTTAGCAGTTCTGTGTTTCTTGTGTAAAAGCAGGTAAAAGTGTTCATTATAGAATTCAAAGGTGAAGTTCAGTTTGAACTTCCTTGAAGAAGAAGAAGCTTTGCAGCAAACTAGATATCCCAGGGGTTTGGGCAGCCCTTGTGAAAATGAAGGCAGACTTGATTGCCTAGATATAAGTTCTATTTGACTACCCTCCCAGTCAAATGTATGAAGAGAGTGACATAATCTCAAAGGCTCCCACAAAAGCTCAGGCTCCAAGCCTCATAACAGCATCCACCTTGTAAAGCTTAATTTGAACCTGTTGAAAAAGCAATGACGTCCTGATTTATTTTGATAGTCTTCGCGAAGGAAAGGTTATAAGTTTTCATCTTTTGAGTTCAGTGTTAGCCACAACCTCTTAAGTCAAATGGCAAAGCTTTAAAGGTGGAGGCTGATAGATAAGAGACATGTTCAGTGAGCGTGCTTTCAGTCAATGAGAATGAAATCCATTTACCCTCCATACCCTGAACCATCTGGCCATTGGGTTCACCTCCTCACTCTGATGCTGATGCTGGCAATGTCTTTTCTAGCCAACGAGCAACAGGCCTCAACGCAAAAGAAAGCAGCGGGGTTCCTGTTAAACCCTTCCCAAAAGCATTGTCACATTGGATCGCGAGAAAGCCTTCGATTTTTCGCTGTTCATCACATACGAAAAACATCGTGATTGAGAAGCGAAACATGAAAGCCATGATTGAGTCTAAAGTCGATTAGTCCAGCTGCATCAAGCACTGTTGTACTCAGTTATGCTGAACACTGGGGAACTAAATTAGATTTACTCATTTAACAGGTAGGCAGACAACACTACTGGATCATATATATAAAGTTTCAGAGTGTTTGCTCAGCCCTGAATGTAAATTTAAAATCTATTGCAAAGTATACTAAAGATGGTAAGAAGACTTGCTATTAGGGAGGACTTTGATGTTCTGACTATGTTGACTGTGCCGGTATAATTGCAAACAGATCTAATTGTGATGGCTCCATCGGGGCCACGTAAATTCTCCAATTTATAGTCTCATTGATATTCATAAATTTGTATGTTTTTGCAGAGAGCACTGTGGAGTAATGACATTTAACAGAAGCATTTCTTGAGCCATAGGGCAATGTGAACTCCAGAAGGAGAGTTTCACAAACATGTTTTATTCAACCTTGACTCCAAATTAGGTCCTTCTCACCCAGCTCCCATAGCCCACAAACCAATTTTCAGCGGGTCTCATAGAAATATTTCAAGGACTTTCTTTGTTTGAGGTTAGATGCAGCAAAGTTATGACCAAAGTTCAAAGATAGATAGAAGATGAAATCAAAAGTGCAATGTTGAGTTTACAACGATAATCCATCACCTGAAGGTAAATTGGTAAATGATGAAATTGATATTAGTTCCTTAATGCCCACACACACATGAACCATTATAATAGAGCCCAAAGAGCAAAGTTGTCTATACGATACTAAGGCAAGAATTCGATATCATTTCAGTTATTCTGGAAGTGATTGTATCGGAACAATATTCTGTTACCTGTTGGGGACTATTAATAAGGATCGGAAAATTTTTTTGTTGCTGAATGATCAATTCCTTTATATCTGTCATTTAGTATATCCAACCCTGTAACGTTTTTGCTGTAGTTTTTCACAAGTTTCTTGTAGTCAATATGCGCCAACCTGTTTTGCTTGGTTGTGCTGTGATATATCTTCGTGTCAACGCCGCCAGCAAACAGTGGGATGCCATGTCTAACTTTTGCAAGCCTTTTTTCTCTAGTCTAGCTCAAAGCAAGTTCATTCTTCTAAGATACCATGTACAAAAGAACACACTATCCAGAAAGCCTGGATTTTCACCCGTGATGTATCATGTGCACTGCTTGGGGATGCTTCCATAAAACTGGCGAGTTTAAAGCTCCTTTTTCTGGAAGCCCAAAAGAATGAAAGAGTCATATGTGATCTGATTATAAAGTCTTCCTAAATAAAGATCTAGGGGTAGTTACGTACCTATGCTTAGGATATCCACCTCTGAAATCTTCTTAAGGAAAGCAAGAAATGAAATCTAGTTCTGCTTAAATAAGTGTCATTCATGCTTAAGGGCGTACAGATCTATTTATATTTATTGACAGGGCAATTGCTGCCCTAATCCTTGTTTATTTAAAATCCAGTTGAAAAGTCATCCTCAAACTTCTTTATTTATTCAGGTAATAATTTCTCATTTTCTTAATTTAACTCAAAATTTGTGTTATTAACTGTAACAGCAAGTTTTTTTCTTTAATACTATTGAACAGCGACCATTTGTTCCTTTAATTTCAGCAATATGTTCACTAAACTTTATAAAAAGACGAAGTTCTAGAACTTCATATAAAAATGAAATCTGATCGGTATGAATTAATAAAGCCCAATATGTTTTTCATGTTTGGATTAATGAAATGCATTCATGTTCATCCATGAGGCATACGTCTAATAAAACAAGTTATTTTCAAAGTGTATTTATAAACATTTAATTTATTAGAATTAATAACTATGTCATCTAATTTAAATAATTATAATCTATATAAATCAAAGTTTAATTTAAGCATGTTAATCAAGTCATAAAACATATTGGAGAAGGGTGGTTAAATGTTTGAAGGAAGGTGAATAAATAGCAGAATCCTTTTGTTGAAGACAAAATTGATAGTTGGGGATATGAATGTATGATATAGGGTATATGCAGTGGTTTTCATAAATCAAGGTATCCAGAGGAAGGTTGCAAATACTCAGAATCCTATTTGAATATAATAAAAGTTTATATCTTCCCATGATGTTATGTAAAATCTGTATGTGTGTCTTTCTCGCCTTCTTCTCCAACTGTCCAATGCGTTGCATTTATCACAAATAAATAAAGTAGAACAGATTAACCTACTCGCCACAAAAATTACACCATTAATGAATTAGAGGGTTAACTGAGTTAACAATCGCTGGTCCCCAACAATCAAACACTTGCTTACTTGATTTACTTGAACAGACCTTTCGATCCGTTTTCCGACATCACATCACGGATCAACACGCACTCGTTATCTGCCTGGTTCAATCTGCCATGCTCAAGCCTGGGCTGAACTATGGACTTTAAGAGCAGTGGCAAGCCAAACAAGAATCAACTTAGGGTGTATATATATATAAAGAGAGAGAGCGATACAGCAGTTTACCAGATCTTGGCATTTCGGATGCAGATCCGTTGGTTTAGGTCGCATGTTAATAGGTGGCCTAATCCAATCAATATTTGATACCGATAATACAAAACAACCAACTTGACTTCAAAAGTAAGTGAAACAGCCTTCCTGAATCTTCGTCCGCCAGCGATTTTCAGAAGCCAGTGCCAGGTGATATACCGTGCCAAATTTATAATCCCTGGAGCTTGTTATGTATTCAATTCTATAATTTTCTTTCTTTTTCCCCTTACTCATATAAGGCTATCCCTCAGAGAACATCGCCATCTTCATCTCTAAAGATGGAAGCTTTTCTTCTCCTAAAGTTCGTCATTTTCTTATTTTTTCTTCTCTGTAGAGCTCATAATGGTCAAGTCTGAGTTTGGTGATACCGTAGACTTTGATTTAATATGGGGTGATTGTCAAAGAGAATTTGATGGAGGAAAGCCAGCATGCTTTCACTTCGACAGCCCTGGGTTTCAGTTTCTCAGTCCAAGAAAGAGATCTGTTCGAAGAATCGAAGATTCAATCCAAAGTTTTGTTCCTGGGTAACTCTGCAGGCACAGTCACTGCAGTGCCATGTAAGGCTTTCCGTTTATCACTAATCTTAACATAACCGCGTTAAACTCAATATTATTTTCACGATTAAAGTGATGGATGTTTGGCAGATGTTATTATGATGATTCATCTTGGAGTTCTTGGGAACTAGTGAGACCTCGTATTCTTCATACCAATGTGTTCACCCATGGGAAATCAAAAGGAGATCCTCATTTGATCCAATGTTCTTTTCATAATTTGTCTTCTGCATCATATGGAATACCCAAAGCATGAACTCATGTGTTTTCAGAGATCTTACATCACCCTCAAAATTTGTTTTTTCATCAATGTTAATTCTTTCCTTTCAGATTCCTAGTGGACAACTTCCCGATAAAGAATTATAACTAAGAATCCAATTGGTGTCTTTTCCGAAATCTCTAACCTATGTTAGTGACATATTCAGCCTGTGGAATGCCGACATGACTCAAAACTCAGAGGGGCTAGTAAAGATTGATTGGTCTAAGGCTCACGTTCCTGTAAGAAGTCCTTCAGCGCTGCAGCCTGTGTTTGGTCCGGCGGTTCTTCATCCTGTGCTTCCAGTCGTTGTTAATCCAGACATATTGTTACAGTGAAGGCTCAAGGGCTAGACGCCAGTAAACAGGTTAAGACTTTCGATGGGTTCAGAATGGCTGCATGATTTGCCAACCATTAATGATATCGCTGCTTCCCAGAGGGCTTTCCCAATCATGCCGATTCATAAAGTCACTTAGATATAGCAACACTTTTGCATCAGTGTCAGAGTCATCTGTTGGTGATATGCGTTGCTCCGCCTTATTATCTGGTGGTTGCAAGATGTTTTCCAGTTTGATAGACCGTAATGAAATTAAATATAGAATATCATCAATATTATTCTGCTAATGTTTGAAACTTAATATTATATATAAGTTATAATCATATATATACCCAGACTAATGATAATTCAATTCCACCTAATCCTATGTAAATTAATCTCTCATTTCTTATCCAAGAGAAAAAGAGGGAAAAAGGCTGTGGAAAATCAGAGCGTTCAAGAATAATAAAGAAAGCATATTTTCGGTAGGTGAACGTTTAGTGTGATATTAAATGAGATGACCATTCATATGAATACAACCACTGAACAATCATGTTAGAATATAAACACTGAAACAAAGGGAACATTACTTAGAGCTGTAAATCCGATGATTACAGAGTCGAACTGCTTAAACAAGGGAAGGCTAGGATGGACTTAATTTTATATCTTGTTGTCATTTTGTTGGCCAACTCAGTACAGATTCGGATTGATCAAGCTAGTCAGTAGGTCAAACTCAGATTGTCAACTATAGTATGTGGAGATTTAAGTTGTCGATCGAGCGGCCCGACTAGGCACAGTGCCTTGTCATTAAATGAATCGAACCCGGGGCCTACTTTACATAAGGTTGCAATTTTTCAAGCTCAATCCAGCCCTAATTCGGGATTGGTCAGGCTAACCCAACGAATCGGGTTCAAATTGTCAGTTCTAAGTAGCGTGCGATTAAACCTCGAGGTTGGATTGTATGTATTTTATGGATGGGAATAGGGCAGGCTTTTTCGATTCTTGCTTTGCCCCTAATAGGATGGATATGGTTTAAGTCACGATGGTTTTAACGGGTTCAAGTTTTTTTCTCAAACCCAAGGCAATGTCGGAGGTGGGTTCGGGTATTAACAATGTCCCATCACCCGATTATATTAAGAAAATGATTTTAAATTAATTTATTAATTTTTTATATTTTAATATAAATAATAAATAATAAAATAATTTATAAAAAATTATAATATTTTATTTTTATAAAATATATTAATTATCAATCCGAATAGACTTGTTTAATATTTAAGTGGGACTAATATGGAAAGTGATAAAAATAAATGGGGCGGGATTGAAAGGGCCACCGGTTTGAATTCGCTCCTTTGCTATCCATAATTCCTATTGCCTCTGCCATCCTCATCCAAAGACAATTTTAGATCCTTTAAAGAGCAGAATTATAGTAATGCTTCATTTGTAACATTGTTATTACGGATCGTGGAGCTAAATTAGTAACGTCATACCCAATTCTTTTTCAAAGTTGAGGTCCTTCTATTTGGCGTGTGAAGTTTCTTGGGGTTGAATGGGGGTCAACAGTTTAGACCATCCCCAAATCACAACTGACAGAGTATAGGCCATAGTCTCCATCAATGTACAAAGGAATGGGTATAGCAGTTTATTTCAGTAGATGCCTTTCTCGTGAACACAAGATATGGTTATCAGTTTGGATGTAGACTTGTAGTTGCAATATTCTTGGGCAATTAATCTTGAAATTAAAACAGATCATTAAATTCTATAAACGGCTTACCCATTTTGTCTGTTCTGCAATTTGCAAAGGGAGCAATACATATACAACAAAATTATTCTAGCTGGAAGAGCATCTTGAAGATCACTCTGTTGATTGATTAATCTAATAAAAGGTGTATAATTGCTTCAGAAGGCTGACAGTATTCCTTTTCTTTAATTTTCCTCACGAGTCCATCTCCTATTTCCTTTTTACATGCATGCAAGGAACCAAAACTAGCATGCCTTGCCTTGTGTTCAGGCTGGTATAGTGCCCTTGCAAATTCTTATCAATTTCTAAGATCTCTATCATCAGCACTGCTTATTTCCTGCAGATTTTTTTTTGGATTCAGAGCTAGAGAAGCTGTACCCCGGCTGTCTAGCTAGAATGGGGCCTTTTGTCTTCATTAATTTCACAAGGCAGTCGCGATATCACATTTATGAGATGGACGATGGTAATTTGGTGGCAGATCTCTAATTCTTTAAATTTTTCAAAAGAAAAAAAAAAGAGTAAATTAAATTCTCAAAAGTGTCATTTGATTAATCATCTAGACTGAAAAAATCATTTCATGTTTTGTTAAACAACAACAAATCAGTTAATCTAAGGGGATCGTGATTCTCTTCTTATAAGAAAAAAAATGTATTTGGTTTAGTTTGTAGTACTTTTACTTCGTTATTTTAAAATTCTTAATGCCAAAGTGAAAGTCCTCCAAATTTCCTAGAAAGATTAAGTAGTTTTATAAATTTTCTTGGCATTTGGTTTTGTTGAAAACATTGCATATGCTGGAGCAACCTTTCATATTCTAAAAATTTGCATCTTAAAGTTGATAACTGAGAATTATTTTACATCCTTTTTTGATATAGCAAGAACGAAATCTTCTACAGATGTTTGGAGAAACACAGTGTGTTGGTATGCTGAGTGAGAGTCCCCTTTTTTCAAAAGCCTTTTTTCTTTTTCTTTTTGTTTTTTCTTTTATTTGATTTTTTGAAAGCTTTAGACAGTTTATATGGGGTAATACCGTTTGGCTTGACCTTGCCACTTGGTTTGACTCGGTAGGTACCTATTTATGGGCGGTCTCTTCCTTGGGGTTCCTTTTTATTGTTCCACCATTCTGTAATGACCGATATATTATAGTAATAGATTGAAGATAAGCCAAGTATCACTGACAACCTATTATAAGTCAAAGACTTGGAAGTGTGTTATCAAGCTTTAAACCAGTGGTGCACATTTGGAGACAGCTTTAACGTCAATAATTAATATTCTTTATTATTTATTTATTTATTTTTACTTATATTCACTTTGCATTAAATAGTTGTATGTTCTTGGATTTGAACCAATGATCACCCATGAACCCACCTCAAGAATAATTAATATGCTTAAATATCGTGTGCTAATTGATGCTATAACCCTAAGTAATAACTTAAGACTTTTAAATCAAATTGGTAACTTAAAATAATGTTAGTCTACCTTATTTAACAGGAGGCCATCAGAATACGATCAAAGCAGTCGATGGAAAATATTATCTTGCAGTAGTGCATGATAGCACAAACATTAGCACAAGGTTTCTCACAAACAATGGAAATCCGATTCCAAGAATTAATTTGATTTATTTTAATGGGGTACGGGTACGGAACTTCCTAATAGAATTATTACAACAAAGATACCGGCAACGAGAATTCCACCATTAATAGATTCTAACGAAGTACGAAAACAAACATGTTCTTCCTAAAGAAACCTGGAATATCAACACTCCGGTGGGAGACCTTCAGGAAAGCGCTTCATATCACTACAATAGTTATATATCATATCATTCTTCTGCACCCATTGAAGTTTTCTTCGTCTTTCTGCGTCCAATCCTTGGTTCTGCCATGCAGTATTTAAGACTGGAGTCATAAAATTTGAAGCACAAGAAGATGAACCACGAGACCACACGGAGGCTGCAGCATTGAAGTTTCTATAGGAGGCCGCCTCTTGTTGCATGCCCACTCGTCAGATAATGGGCTTTTAGTTGGGGCCATTGACCCTAAACAAAAGAAAGATCAAGTACAACTAAATGATACAGATGCAAAGGAAATGGCCCTCGACAAAGTGAGACCATAAATGGTGTGACAATAAACTATAGTTGCAATTTCTTTTGGTCATCTTCAAAAGGTCTATGGATGGAACCACTTCCTGGCTGCAACTGTAAGGAAATCTATGGATAAGTCTTTGGCCACAACTAAAAGGTTTCACTATGGATAGGGCCATTTTCTGGCCTCAACTAAAAGGTCTATAGATGGGGCCATTTTCTGGCTGTAACTAAATGGTATGACCATGTGTAGGATCATTTTCTGGCCACAGCTAAAAGGTATTATTATAGATGAGGCCATTTCCTAGCTGCAACTATCAGGGATCGCTACAAATGAGATCTTTCAAGCTGTAACTATAAATGGAGTGATTGTTTTGTTTTGTTTTTTTTCCAGCCATTTTTCTCACAAAGCAAAGATTCCACAATTAACCACTACGTGTTATTTTTCTAAGAATGGATCTCATTTCCATCATCCATTAGAAAAGCAAGTATATTTAATTTCATGCTGAAATCAACCACCATACTTTCTACAAATCCTCATCGTATCATGGGTTTCTAAAATACATTTTTTCAATTTAGCATGTGATAATTTACAGCTTTTTCAAACCACTTGTGTCCATGAGCTGAGGAATTTCAAGCAAGTCAAGCAAAGTACAATGATGATTGGCTAGCAATGTCTAGTTCATCTTTCTCTCCTCCAAAATTTGTTCTGCAGACTCAATGAACTCAGTGCAACCATATGCAAGCTTTGGTATTTCATTTTATCTGTAGAAGAAGGAAAAACACGCGAACTTGAGACTCTTCTAGGCCATCCAATAAAGCCCGCTTTGCTACCTCCTCTAAGGGGCAGTGGCATCTATTGACCTCAAAGCGAAACCTAGATAATAATTTCAATTTTTTATGAAATGAGCTCATATAATAAGTATAGATGAAAAACATCTCTCGCTTGGGTTCATAGGGGGGCAAGTATTGAGGTCTCTTAGGAAAGTGACAAAGACTACTTTCTTCTGAAGGCCTTGCCATTTAAGCACCCACAATGGAATATGCTGCATTAGAGGATGAACATTGATGCTGATATCAGGTTTATATTTCATTAGACCAGCCTCCACCTCCTTGAACAAAATTATTTTAGTTAGGCATGCTATGAAATTGGTCAAATAATCTTGAACACTACACAACATTCAACCTATAATAGTAGATCATTTCATTTTATCACAAATCAAGGATCAACTAGAATCCTAATGCATATAATATGAAGCTTGGAATAAAAATTACTACCCCACTTTCAAGGAATACTAAAGTAATTATTAACTATACTATTTATTGTTATCAATAAAGATGAAATATATAGTTGACATAGGCAAGGAAAAGATACTTAGCACCATGTAGCAATGGCAGATAGGAAGAGTGTATCCATCTAGGAGAGGTACTATGAAATGCAACCTTCCAGGGCTGCACATGCTTGACAACTTGTACGATCACTCCATGTAATTCAATGGCCAGCCTGTGTACTCTTTCCATACATCCTTCACAAACATTTGAAATAAAGAAGATGTCATACGTGAGGAAAGGAGTGGAACCAAAGAAACTGATTGAGGCAAAACACACAAAAATTGAGGCTTATGATGTTGAATTTGGAGACAAATAATTTTCATTATATGCTTCAAGGAGATGAACTGTAATGACTTTGAGGAATTTAATTTATTAAGTATTCTCTTCACAAAGTAAAGAGTCAGACTAGTCTCTCCCTGTAGGCTCTCCACCCAGCAGATCCCAAAGTCTCCCATTTGTCCATTTGTGAGATATAGAATCATTAACTTCATACTATCACATAAATCAAATAAAACTATGTTTGGGAGTTTTGTGATGTAGCTCTCCTTGAATAAGTTGTTGGACGTTTAGCTTAAATATCACCTGAAAATGGAGTTTCAGATTTGGAGCAAAAAACTTAAAGAGGATGGAGAGAAAAATAGAGCAAAAACAGAGCGAATTTGGACAAGGAAAACAGGGCAGCCAAGATCAGGTTCTGCCACTCCTCTTTTCATTCAATTATACATGCTTTTTAATTTTTTATTGCAAGGGACACAACACAATCATGATATACACTCAACACACTACACTTTGTCTAAACTTTTGGCTTAACCAAAGACTACAATACAAACCATAGTTTATATGAATAAAAAAACCTGGAGCATTACATTAACATCAACAAACCGGTTCAATGCTAATGAGAGAATAATTTCATTGGGACCAACCATTTGAAGGAACATGTGTGATCTAGAAACCCCAAAGCTAAATGGTCTCCTACTCATGACAAGGGTCATGGCAGCCATTCATTTTTCCTGTATAGAGATAACTTAATGGTAAGCACATCGTTATGTCATGTACAAAATCTTCAGTCTATCAAAACACAATTTTGGAAGTCGATGCTAGTGGAAGATTGCTTGTAATAGGTCATTTACTAAATTGGTTTCAAGAACAAAAAAATTATTCCAGTTAACCATACTTAAAAAGCAAAACTTATAGAAAGTAATTTCAGTGTATTTCCAGGAATAGACAAGCGCCTACTGTGAAGTTTCTAAAGTAAAAGGCACAAATACCTCATCAAAAGTCTTTAATGCTTTCACACCAAATGTGTGGTATGAAATGAATAGTCTTAAGGCCTGAAAAGAAAAATGTACCCATATTAAACAAAATTAACAGCAGTACCAACATTAAACAGTCCATACATCAGTATATTAACATAAAAAAATTCATGATCTAGGACTTCATAATGCAGTTGTTTAATTTTTTTAGCCATTCAGTTGCTATAATATTTTTACCATCAGGCTTGAAACCGTGCTTTATTAGCATCTTTTAATGGACTTCATCAATTATGTGTTTCTTTCTATTCTTAAATAAGTAATTTCCTAAATAGACACAGGTTAACAATCAAATCCAAAGTAACAATCCTAAATCATCAAGCAACCAAATATTGGTCAAAATTTAAATGTAAAAAAATATCCAACTAATATGAAAACAGTGTTTACCAGAGACTCCAAGTGTTTATCCAAAGAAGATACTACATCTCAGATTGCCAATAAAGCATCAACAGAAAAAATGAATGCATGATAATTATTAACAGCCACCTCTTGCATTTTCTGGTGAATTCGTTCAACAGCGGCTATAAGAATTTCTGGTTCCTACAAAAGAAAAATAGTAATACATACATAAGCTCAACTATATTTCAAATGCAAAAACATAGGAAATTCAATAATGCCCAAATTGATCACAAAAAAGTTCCATGGAGAATTGATCGCTTAGAATATTAATAAAACCATTCAACTTTATTCCCACTTGCTACAGGCTTCCAAGTTTTCTTTCTTTTATTATTTCTTGGGTAGCAAACAAAATTAAATGTAAGAGGAGTATGAAGAGAAGCAATAAAGAACCTAGCATAAGCAACTGAGTGTGAATAAAAGTATTATGCAACAACAAGACACTGAATAGAAATTCAACTATATATGTTAGATCTGAATTCTATAATATGACCAACCAATGCTTCATTTAGCTGGTTAGAAAGTTGTCTAAAAACTTGAAATCCTAAAACCACCATTTCAAAACTGAACATACCACTGGACTCAAAGTTTTTATTTCTTTTCCTACATGTATCTCAGAGCAAATCCCAACCTA
The DNA here is from genome assembly GCA_016808115.1 of Tetrastigma voinierianum. Taxonomy (NCBI): domain Eukaryota; kingdom Viridiplantae; phylum Streptophyta; class Magnoliopsida; order Vitales; family Vitaceae; genus Tetrastigma; species Tetrastigma voinierianum. The sequence continues at coordinate 25,826 of JAEQBH010008592.1, forward strand.
CTTCAAAAGAAAGCAACTCCATCACCTAAATGTTGATTTGGTTGCTGAAAAATCTTTAAATGTCTAGCCATTTCAGGAGAAAACTTTTAGTTTATAAAAAAATAAACTCAAAACACAAATGAATGGATATAAAATCTATTCTCAAGTGCAAGCTCTTTCTGGATTTTGGTCGATTCCATTTCCTAACGAGCAACTGCTTTGTTCTAAGATGTTTCAATCCTCTTCACTGAAAGGCATTAGATCTTTTTAACCACAAGTATTAACAATATTCTAAAAAGCCAAAGATGCCTTGCACTCCCAAAAACAAAAAGAACTTCTCCATTAAGAAAGAAAGAGCTATTGAAAGGGAATAAAATTTTTTGCAGAAATGGTGAAACATGCATCAAGTTGTTGAACATATAACCATCTATTCAAGCAAATTTGATCGATTTTTTCAGATAATTCACCGGCAAAATGATCAAGCATATTCGAAACAGAAACTACCACTGTAGTCTTTGATTCTCATCTTCCTTCAGTGCTAAGACTGTTTTAACTTGCCTAGAAAGGGTGTATTAAAATCCATAATACAGTGTGCCACAATAAGAAAAACCTAAAACGAATCAGCATATCAAAATAAAAGGCAGATTACCTCAATCATCAAAACCACGAAGACCTGATTACGACAATGATAATCCTTCTTTTCAACCTCGTCGACAAACGCAAGGGTTCCAAGCGGGAAGCTTAGGGCGAGATTTAGGTTCAGGCCAGGAATTTGGGCTCTTCCTTGAGATCAAGCATAATTAACAAATATTGAAATCAAAAATACATAAAAATGAGATTAAACATTTCAAAATGAGGAGGAGGAGGAGGAGGAGGAGTGATTGAATAAAAGGGATGGAAGGAAACCTTGGAAAAGCGAGGAGCAGAGTATTTGAGACGTTTAGGGCATCTCTTCGCGGCCAAAGCTATAAAGCGGAACCTTGGAAATTCCACTTTATCCAATGGAGCGAGACAACACACATCCAAAAAATGATGGAAGGTCCCAACGCCATGACTCCATCCCAATTCCTCTACAAAGCGGGAGAATTTTATTTTTAATTATATAATGGTTTATAGGGAAGACCCTATTTGTGACTATTGGGATCCACTTGGCGCGGCCTGGCTCAATCCCAACCCTGACTATAAAATTTCTTATAGTTCTGAAATTTCAATCATGCTTATGTATAGTCTACTTGTACTTGTGACCAATAGAGTCGCTGTAATTCTTTGCTCAACCCTATCTATAACTATAATCACTTTTAGTTGCTACTCAACCTTATCGGTAGCTATAGAGTTAGTCAAGTTCTTGTTTCAATCATATCTGTCTATCAAAGTCGAAAAACACATAATTAGAACCAAATAAATTTGAGACTAAAGATATGATTTGATTGCAAATTTTTTAGGCCCCAAGTAAAACCATGTCCCTATAAGTCACTTTTCTTGTAGTGATTCCATTGACTAGAATAAATCCTCAAGCGTTGGGACTTTGGGAAGAGGAGTCCAGTGCATTCTTGATTCTTATTCGGATTTAAAGATATAAGTGTGTGTTTCAGGTCACAGTCCTTAATGTTTGGATTGTGATCTCATTTGAACTTTAGTACAATGCGTATGAACTCCTTCCGTAGGTCTTAGTGTATGTTGAGTAGATATGATATAATTGCAATAAAGTAAAGACAAACACAATCTTTTACGTGGTTCGGCAACCTACCTACGTCCACGGGGTTATGCCAAAATGCAAGGATTTCCACTGATCTGATTCAAGGTTTATAATTAGTCTTATTTGGCACAAAACTCCTCTATCCATGGTCATTCCTGAAACTTAATCACTTTCTAGTTGAATTCAAAATGAACTTCCCCAATTCCTCTCTTTATAGCATCGCACACCCATACCCACATTACATCAATATAAGATGAAGAAATTAAAGAACATCATATTTCACCAAGGTAAAGGATTTTGCGTGCTAATACCTCAGCAGTATGCGCACTGCGTAAATCTTTCGACACATCTTGACGTCACTTGTTCTTCTTCAATCTCTATTCCTTAAATCCGTGTTGAGTGACTCCCAAAACCTTGAATTTATAACTTTGTAATTCAGTCTTGGAAGTCTAGATAAGTCTAATATGACTTCAACCCTATCTTCTATTTTTTTACTTTCCTTTAAGCCATCACAACTGAATTAGGAAACTTGTTGCACAAGTATCCTCTTTAAAATAGAATCTTAAATTGCTTCTAATTTTGGTTTGACAGATTAGACTTCCGGATCTTCTGAGATTTGATTGTTATCCTCTTGCCAAATAGATCCCAAGCTCATCGAGTTGCCCCTTTTGAGTTCCTTAGCCTCCAAAGCTAGTAAGCGCCGCAAGGTCCTATGTCGACTCTGCTCCTGGCCCCCGGACTCTTGAGGCTTGCACATCCACACTTGTGGGATTTGCCTTAGTCTAGACTACTTCTTGGTCCTATTAGGGACTTCACATCTATTTCATCAAATCTTCATTAATTGCAATATCTGAAGTAGCTATCTTCTTATAGAACTCTTGAGACGAATATATGGACGTTGCAAACCCAACAATCTCCTCCTTTGTCTATGTTTTCAACAAAAACATCCCTTAAAGAATGAGACAAGAAGATGCATCGAAGAGGGAAGATAAGGTACTTTGAAATGAAGATTTTCGTTTCATTGATGATCAACCTTTATACATGTCCTGCCATACATTAATGAAGGGATCAAAAGTACAAAATAAAGTATCCCTTTTCCCTTTTACCTGGCATTCTTTCTACTCCCTTTTTTTTTTGTTGAAGACTTAGAATATAGGGGACTGAGGAGAAGGCAAGTCTAGAGACAATGTATCTCCACTTTGCTCACTGCTTCATTTAGACTTTGGTTGGGCATTAGAGGCAGACTCTTTTGGTGACGGTGAAGGAGTGATGACTGGCTGGCTAATCTTGGTCCCAAAAGCAGGGTCTGCAATCTCTGGTGGCAGTTCGGTCACTGCTACAGAAAAGAGGTTTACTTCACAGTCTACGGTGACCCGAATCTAAAAATTTTCATGTTGTGTGGATTACTCAGGATCCAGTGATGGACACATGGAGTGGGCTCATCATCAGTGTTGAACATGGAAGAAAAGCAGAGTAACAGAAAGAAAATTCTAGAAGACTTAAAATCTTATTGATCGAATACTGAGCTTTTATACAAGAGAGAAGATTCTGGAAGCATTGGTTACAGTTAGTTAGAACAACTTGATGTCAGGAGGTTAGAAACTTAGAGATCACGCAATTCAGGTGAGTTGCTGACGTGGCATGAATTCATGCACTTCTTGTGATGTCATTGGAGCAGGGAGCGTCCTCTATTTCTGAGTTAGTTGCTTCAACAGGCCCCTTCAAGCTTAGCATGGAGTTAGTCATGGTAAGCTTGGAACTACGCATGACAAATCGATCTAGAGGCAAGGATTTAGTGAGCAGATCTGTTGGTTGCTCTTCAGTTGAGACACATCGCACTTCAAGCTTGTGATCAGTAATCAAATTTCTGATAAAATGAACATCTATATCTATATGTTTTGTACAAGCATGATATACTGGATTGCATGCTAATGCTTGTGCTTCCAAATTGTCAGTCCATAAGATTAGTGGCACCAATTTCAGTTGTTAAATTCTGTATCCAAACCAAATCAGTGGTTGCACTTGCCAAGGCTCTGTATTTGGCTTCAGTACTAGAGCGTGAACAACTTTTTGTTCCTTTGAACTCCATGATATGAGATTCCCTCCAAGAAAAAATACAAATACCACTAACAGATTTTCTATCATCTAGGTTGCTTGCCTAATCAGAATCAGAAAATCCTTCTAGGGTCATGACTTGAGCAGGCTTAAACATAAGACCATAGGATGGTGTGCCTTTTATATAACTTAGAATTCTCTTGCAAAGCACATATTGTGCAATAGTGGAAATATGTAAATTAGCTGAGTTTATTCACCGAAAAGGCTATGGCAGTGTTTGGCAATTAGCGGATAACTGATAGCTTAGTTGTTTGCTGTTAGCTGATTCGAGCAGTTGATTCTATTAGTTGTTTGTATAAATGTGTTTGATAAAATTTAGATGATAGCTGATAGCTATTTAATTATGTAAAATGACCAATAAGGAGATTGCCACAATTTATTGTTGAATATAATTTTTTTAATAATTTAGATTTATAAGGCGAGTTTATTGGAAATAAGGTATACTACTATTGAAGAATTAAAACATCATTTACAAAAAAAAGAATAGTCATTTTAAAAATTTAAAATATACAAATTTCTTGAGTTGCTAATTTGCAAAAATATTAACCTTGTGCAAATAGATAAATATTACTATTAATTTATCAATAGAGTTGTGAACAAATTTTTTTATGTAAATTAGTGATAAATAAGTCATATTCTTAATATGTTAATTTCTTCATAGTAATTAGATATTAATTATTGAAGATGTGGCAATTAGTTAGTGAGCTCTCGTAGGGTTTTGTAGGAACCATAAGGTAAGAGCGGTAATTATTGACAACTTTGGAACAAATTTATCTTTTCAACTCATATATGTAATCCTCTATTTGAAAACGCTGCTTCTAGTAGCATTTTTGTAAACTAGCGGATTGGGCCCAATCCACTCTTCCATTCCTCTCTTCACCAAACACCAACATTAGATGTTTTAACAGGTCAATCCTTTAAAATTGGTCCAATCCTTTTATTTTGGTACAAAATGATCTCCACCAAACGTGGCCTATATCTAATCGAGTCATAATAAGATATTGTAAGGACCCAATGGTGCCCCGATATAGAGAAGTATGAGAAAATGCATCACAAACACATAGGAGTGGAACAAGGTTTAGCTGTAGCAATGTTTTTCTTGTGACAAAAATCCATAGCATATGTGGATTGACATAAGTGCAAGCCGGAAGAGTTTCAAACTACCTCAAAGCCAAGGAAATAGTTAATTGGACTAAGTGTTTTCAGAGAAAAATTATGTTGGAGGTTTTTGATAACTTGTTGCACATCATCTTGATTTTCTCTTGTAATCAAAATATCATCAACCTAAAAAAAGTAGAATCAATAGTCTCCCATTGATGTGAGTATAAAAGAGAAATGTTGGGTTATCCCACATCGGTTGTAGAAGGGATTGGTGATGAGTTTATAAGTGTGAGGGAAAACCTCATCTCATGAGATAGCTTTTGGGATTGAGAAGGCCCAAGATCACCTAACACTAGTATCAAAGCCAAGGTTATCAACAAGTCTCGGCCCATCGGGAGAAATTGGGTTGTCGCTCCTCCGACCCAAGGCTCGATGTGTGAGGGGGAGATTGTTGGGTTATCCCACATCGGTTGTGGAAGGGGTTGGTGATGAATTTATAAGTGTGAGGGAAAACCTCATCTCATGAGCTAGCTTTTGGGTTGAGAGAGGCCCGAGATCACTGGCACACTAGTATCGAGGCCCGGGTTATCAACAATTCTTGGCACCGGGGAGCGGGTTGTGGCTCCTCCCGGAGCCAGGCTTTGATGTGAGGGAGATTGTTAGGTTATCCCACATTGGTTGTGGAAGGAGTTGGTGATGAGTTTATAAGTGTGAGGGAAAACCTCATCTTATGAGCTAGCTTTTGGGATTGAGAAGGCCCAAGATCACCTAACACATTGTTGGGTTATCCCACATCGGTTGTGGAAGGGGTTGGTGATGAGTTTATAAGTGTGAGGGAAAACCTCATCTCATGAGCTAGCTTTTGGGATTGAGAAGACCCAAAATCACCCTAACCTTGGTATGAGGCCAGTTTATCAACTCAAGTCTAGGCCCCTTTGGAAGAAAGCGGGTTGTCGCTCCTCGACCTGAGGCAGATGTGAGGGGAGATTGTTGGGTTATCCCACATCGATTGTGGAAGGGGTTGGTGATGAGTTTATAAGTGTGAGGGAAAACCTCATCTCATGAGCTAACTTTTGGGATTGAGAAGGCCCAAGATCACCTAACACATATGAGGCTTTCCCTCACACTTATAAACTCATCACCAACCCCTTTCGCGGTGCTGGGATGGCAAAGCAGTCTCCCCCTCACACAGCCGAGCACGCAGGTCGGAAGGCGACTTGATTTGCGATAAGCTTAGAGACCTGTTGACATCTGACTCCCAAATGTTAGGTGATGCTTAGATCTTTGGCTCCCGCCAAGACCAGCTTTCATGAGATGAGTCACATATAAACCATCACCTTCCGCAAATCGTGTGGGATGGCTTAACAATGCCCCCTTCACACATCGGGCCTTGGCCGAGGAGGAAAGCAACCGGAGATTTCTCTCGGTGGGCCGAAGACTTGTGACAACCACAGGCTGCGATACCGTGTTGGGTGATCTTAGATATTCTGGAAGTCCCCAGAAGTAGCTCATGAGATGAGGTTTTTCACTACACTGCATTCATCACCTGCCCTTCCACGAGTGATGTGGGAATGGCTTGTCTCCCTCTCACACATCGGACCTTGGGTCGGGAGGGCGACAAGCCAGGTTTCTCGTTGAGCAGGGCTTGTGATAGCACAGGCTCGATACCAATGTTAAGGTGATCTTGACCTAATCCCAGCTAGCTCATGAGATGAGGTTTTCTCTCACACTTATAAACTCATCACCAACCCCTTCCGCAATAGATGTGGGATAACCCAACAATAAATGTGTCTAAAGTAGAATTCAGAAATACTCAATTTAATAAGGTCATTCTCAACTCCTCAAACCAAGCTCGGGGAGCTTGTTTTAAACCATATAAAGCCTGTTTAAGTTTGCACACATGGTAAGGTTTATTAAGATCAACAAATCCTTCAGGCTGAGTCATATAAACATCTTCTTGCAAATCTCCATTTAAGAATGCATTGTTAATGTCATTTTGTTAGATGTCCCATCCTCTTGAAATAACTATAGTGAAGATAATTCTGATTGTAGAGCCTTGATAACAGCGCTAAATGTCTCTGAAAAATCGGTCCTAGGTGTTTGTTGAAAGCCTTTAGCAACTACACTAGCTTTATTCTTGTCTAAAGACCCATCAGCTCGTAGCTTAGTTTTGAAAACCCACTTGCACTGTACTACACTCAAGGCATCGGTATGTGGAACCAATTCCCATGTGTGATTATTCACTCCAAGGTCTGATACTCATCCTCCATTGCTTGCTTCCAATGAGGAAGTGTTAAAGCAAGGGTGGCAGTTGCAGGTTCAGGATGAATGGTAGCTGTAAAAAGTTTGGGTTTAAAAATTCCAGACTTGGATCTGGTTTGCGTAGGATGTTTGGATAACATAGGAGGAACATTCTTAAATGTTGAAACTGAAGGTTGATAGGCAGAAGTAGAGAAGGAAGGAGAAGATGAAGATAGAAAAGGAACAGGAAGAAGTCGAACTGTGGAGTTTTGAGTGGAAGATGATGACACCAAAGGAGTGTCATGAACTGAGGAAGAAACTGTAGGTTGAATATGAGATAAGGATGAACTTGTCACTAGAGACTGAACTGGAACTGTATTGCACATGCGTGTTCCAGAATTGATAGGAGTGGGTGCTGAGATTTGAGTTGACTTGAGGATAGGTGTAAGAAGAATAAAACCTGAGACACCGTAGTGATGAGCAACCCGTGGAGCAGATACAGGAGTTTTGAAGAGTTTGAATGATTTGCAACAAATAAAGACTGATAGGTAAAGGAATTTTCATCAAAAGTAAGACTTCTAGCTACATAAATTCTTCATAAGGGATGCTGACATCTATAACCTTTGTGAAGTGGGTTGTAACCCAGAAATAAGCATTTAGATGTTTTAAATGCAAGTTTATGCTTGTTATAGGGCTGAAGATAAGGAAAACATGCACATCCAAACACCTTTAAGAACTTATAGTCTGGTAGGTATCCATAAAGAGACTTAAATGGAGATTTTTTTGTCAAGCACAACGGTAGGTAGTCCATTGAGAAGAAATGTGGCAGACAAAAAAGCCGCCCACCAAAAATTTAAATCCATAAATGCTTGTGCAAGCAAGGCGTAAGGCCCATTTCAACAATACTCAAATGTTTTTACTCAGCCTTGCCTTGTTGATTGGTACAAGGACAAGGGTGTCTAAAAATTATTCCCATGGTATGTAACAAAGGCTGCAACTTCCGATATTCGTCCCCCAGCTCGTTTGGAGACACTGGATTTTCACACCACATTGTCTTTCAACTAGTTGATTAAAGTACAGAAAAACAGAGGAGGCTTCAGATTTCAGCTTAAGGGGACATATCCAAGTATAGTGTTAGATGTGCTTCATGTTAGCATTTATCTTTGCAAAACATTGCATATTTTATGCTTTTGATGCTAACTTAGCAGCACCATTTTCACTCCTTTTCATGTTTAGCCTTCTCTCTTTGTATATTTTTGTAGAAATGAAAAAAACAAGACAAAAATCAACAATTTGGACAAGGAATGAAGAAGTTATGCAAGCTGTAGTCATAGTCACGACCACAGTACTCCATGGTTGCGACTATGACCCAAAAATATGATTGAAGACTATGGCAGTCAGGCTCGGTGTAGTCGTGACCTTGGTCGTGACTATGGCACCCTGTGTGATGAACCTTGCCGTGTAGTTGTGACCTCGATTGAGATTGTGAGAGATATCTTCGAATCCTGTTTTCAACATTTTGCACTATAGTCGCGACCATAACAATTCATGGTCGCGACCATGAACCTCTTCTACAGCCACTGTAGTGTGGTTGCGACCACATAGCATTCATGGTCGCGACCACGAAACGTTGGCGGCTTAGTGATTTACCACTTTTGGGCAGATTTTGTCACGTTTTCCAATGTGTATATAAGGGTAACTTTGAGACATTATTAGGGTTCGAACTGGAAGGTAGAGCACACTCTCCTAGGGTTTCTCTCCTTTTTGTATAGAATCAATTTAGAGCTTGCTTTTTGGTTAGATTTTACTTTGGTGATTAACAGCTGAGAGGTTTTCTAAAGATTACTCTAGAAGAATTGAAGATTGGAAGGAGAGGGAAAGCAAGGATTGAAGACCATAATCTCTTTGGGTTTCTTCTTCTCCTTTTCTCATGTTATAATTTTCTTATTTTGTATGAGTTCTTAATGATGATTCTAAATTGTAACCTAGGATTTTGGTAATTTGGATATGAACCTTATATTAACGTGTTGATTTTTATCTCTTAGGTCTATTGGTTGCTAATTGCTCATTGATTCATGTTTGTGCTAATTCATATTGATTCTTGATCACCTTCAATATGTTTGTGACCTGTTATAAGATCTGAGAAGTGCATGATAAGTTTAGACTGGTAAATCCAACATAATTTGCTAGGTAAAAGAGATATTAATAGAAATATTAATGAGGCATAATTGAGTCTCTCTTTCGTTAATGCATCACTAAGGTCTGGGGTTGAGTTTAGAAGCAATATACCTGGTATTAGTTGATAGATCATTAGCTTTCAAGAGAAGTTAATGATTAATTTTGTAAGACCCGCCTTGAGCATGTGTCCAATTGGCTTGATGAGAGAGAGTTTATTTTAATATTTGGGGATTATCTATTTACGTCAAAAGCCTAGGGCCTTTTACTTGGTAGCTTTTTTCCTTTTAGAGAACTTTAATCTTGTTTTCCTCTAATTGTCATTTTTGTTCTTGGAATTCTTAGAGTTCTTCTTTTACCTAGCTTGGACATAAGAAAAATCATCCCAATTTCAGTAGTTAGCACCCAACTCCCTAGGGTTCAATATAAAAATCCAGCAGGTCATTATATTACTTGTGAGCACATGCACTTCAGGATAAAATTGCATAGCACTTTCATAACATAAATTTAAGTCTAACAAGTTTTTGGCGTCATTGTCAGGGAGTTGGCAATTTGTGTTAATATTGATACCAAGTGTTTCTCTTGTACTTCAAACAAATTTTGTTTTTTCTTATTTGTTTGAGCTTTTATTAGGACTTTTGACATTTTTTTCCTCTTTTCTTGCTGAATTTCAGAGCTGCTTCCGATTCATGCGGATTTGAGTGATAAAGATCTAGTACCCTTTTGGACCCGAGATTAGAAAGAGCATTGAGGCCAGATTAGAAAGGAGTAGAAAGAAACAGGTGGTTTGGTAGAAATCAATTGGGAATGTTGGAAGGTAGAGAGGAGAAGTGGAATCGATCTGGCGGGAGTATACTGATCAGCCCCTCCCATGGAGGATTTGGAGAAAGCTTTGAGAGATTTTGCTCTTCCTCCGGTCGGCATCCCTCTAGTGATTAGGCGACTGACTATACATGCAAACAACTTTGAGCTTAAGCCTATCACTTTGCAATTGATTCAAAATATTAAATTCATGGGATTGCCAAATGAAGACCCCAACACGCACATTTCTAATTTCTTAGAAGTGTGTGACACAGTGAAGTATAGTGGGGTGAGCGACAATGCTATCCGCTTGAGACTTGTTCCATTCTCATTGAAAGACAAAGAGAAGCATTGGCTAAATTCAGAACCTCCTGACTCCATCACATCTTGGGACAACTTGGTACACAAGTTTCTTTCAAAATTTTTCCCTCTGGAAAAAGTAGCAAAGATGAGGATCGAGATACACAAATTTGATCAATATGAGACCTTCTATGAGGCATGAGAACATTATAAAGACCTATTAAGAAAATGCCCCTACCTTGGTTTGGAAAAATGGATGCAAGTGCATCATTTCTACAATGGGTTAACTGGGACTAGTAGAACACTCTTAGATGCCTTAACTGGAGGTGCATTGATGAGCTGAGGCGTACTAATTGTTGGAAGATATGGCTTTGAATAATTGCCAATGGCCAAGTGAAAGAGTAATGCTTAAGAAACTAAGTGGAGTACATGAATTGGATGTTTTCAACAATATAGAGGTCCAAGTTTCGTTGCCCATAACGACTTCAATTAAACTCCAATTACAAAATGCCCCGAGTTGGCAAATGTGATCCAAGGGCCTATCCTTTCATGCGATTTTTGCAATGGACCTCATTCTAATACTGAGTGTCAAATGGGAAACCCTTGTGGGAAAATGAGTCTAGAACAAGCCCAATGCTTGAGCAAATTCCCTAAATCGCCATTCCATCCATATGCAAACAATTTCAATTTGGGATGGAGGAATCATCCTAACCTCTCTAAGAGAAACAATCCCGAAGCGTGCACTAATTGGAGCAAGTTAAGAGCCTTCACCTCCTCCAGAGGGAAGAAAATGGCTTGGAGGAACATTTATGAGCGAGTTAGCTAAGTACCAATTAGAATTGAGCAAATCTCAAGCTCAATTTGTTAATGAGACAAGGACCTCCCTCACTAATCAAGTTAGTTAGCTTAGAAATCTGGAGGTTCAAATGGGTCAGATGGCTTCCTTGTTCAGTGAGAGACAACAAGGCAATTTTCCTAGCACTTCAGAAGTGAACCCTAGAAGAGATGGAAAGGAGCATTTCAAAGCCATCACACTTAGAAGCGGGAAAACTATAGAGAGACCTGTCCAAAATAGTGCTGAAAATGATGAAGACAATGCTAAAAGTGAAGAAAACAATAGTGGAAATTCAGGAAGTAGTGATGAAACTGTTGAAAAGAGTACTGGAACTACTGGAAAAGCAGAGAAGTTATTGAAAATTTTAGCAAGTAAGGGGCAAAGAAAAACTGAGTTGAAAATTCCTTCAAGAGAAGATACTTTGGTTGTCCCATATCCTTGAAGATTGAAGAAGAACAAGTTGGACAACCAATTTGGCAAGTTTATGGAAATTTTCAAAAAGCTCCACATCAATATTCCATCTTCCAATGCATTAGAGCAAATGCCTGCGTATGTCAAGTTCATGAAGGACATCCTTGCAAACAAGAGGAAGCTTAGAGATTGTGAAATCGTTGCTATTTATGAGGAATGTAGTGCTATCCTCTAAAGAAAATTGCCTCTTAAACTAAAGGATCCAGGGAGTTTTACTATACCATGTTCTATTGGAAATTCAAGTTTTGAAAAAGCCTTATGTGATCTTGGTGCTAGTATTAACTTAATGCCATTATCTATTTTCAGGAAACTTGGTTTGGGAGAGGCAAATCCTACAACTATCACTCTTCAACTGGCGGATAGATCCCTCACTCATCCTTGGGGAATTATCGAGGATGTGCTAGTGAAGGTAGACAAGTTCATCTTCCCAGTTGATTTCATAGTTCTTGACATGGATAAGGAAGTGCCTATTATACTTGGAAGACCCTTCTTAGCTACTTACCGGGCCCTTATTGATGTGCAAAAGGGAGAACTTAGATTGAGGGTGCAAGATGAAGAGGTGACTTTCAATGTGTTTAATGCCATTAAGCATCCCAAGGAGAGTGAAAGTTGTTTTAGAGTAGACATTATGGAGGCTATAGTATCAAGCCAAAAGGATCACAGTGATCCTTTGAAGACTAGCCTCATCTATGGAGATTCTCTCGACATTGTTGATGATGAAGCAAGAGAATATGTATTGTGGATGGACTCTTTTGGGCAAAACAAACAAAAGTACTTTGAAAGCTTGGGATCTAGTGCCTTATTCCTTCAATTGAGAAGCCCCCGGTTCTTAAAGAGAAAAAGCTTCTGTCTCACCTTAGGTATTCTTATATTGGAGAGTCTTCTACCTTACTGGTCATTATCTCGTCTTATCTCTCTAAAGTGGAAGAGGAAAAGTTGTTGAGAGTGCTTAGAGAGCACAAGGAGGCGAGTAGATGGTCTTGGCCGATATAAAATGGATTGGGCCATCAATGCGCATGCATCGAATACTTTTAGAGGATGACAATAGACCCACAATTGAAGCCCAAAGAAGACTTTACCCAACTATGAAGGAAGTGGTACGCAAGGAAGTCTTAAAATGGCTTGATGCGAGAGTGATTTATCCCATTTTCGAAAATCCATGGGTGAGTCTGGTCCAAGTAGTGCCAAAGAAAGGTGGGATGACAGTGATTAAAAATGAAAACAATGAGTTAATCCCTATAAGAACAGGAAGTGGCTGGAGAATCTGTATTGATTACAAGAAGCTGATCGAAGCCACTAAGAAAGATCATTTTCCTTTATCATTCATTGATAAGATGTTGGATAGGTTGGCAGGTCATGAGTTCAATTGTTTCCCTGAGACCAGGATATTCTAGATTTGCTTGATTACTATCGCTCACCAAGACCAAGAAGACAGCGTTACATGCTCCCTGCGGGACTTTGCATTCAAGAGGATGCCATTTGGGTTATGAAATGGCTCGGGCACATTTCAGTGATGCAAGATGGCTATATTTTTGGACATGGTAGAGAGGTCAATTGAAATTTTTATGGATGACTTTTAAGTGGTAGGATCCTCATTTGATGATTGCCTTGGCAGTTTAGAGTTGGTCTTGAAGAGATGCAAGGAGACCAACCTTGTCCTTAATTGGGAGAAATGACACTTTATGGTGAAGGAAGGCATTATCTTGGGACATAGAGCATCCGACAATGGGATCGAGGTGGACAAGGCGAACATTGAGACAATTGGGAAATTGCCACACCCTACTTCTGTAAAAGGAATTAGGAGTTTCTTAGGCCATGCGGGTTTTTATAGGAGGTTCATTAAAGACTTCTCAACAATATAAAACCTCTTTCAAGCATATTGATGCACGGAGTCCCATTTTTCTTTGACGAGAAATGCATGACTGCTTTTACCACGCTTAAAGATAAGCTCACCTCCACACCTATTGTGATAACTCCGGATTGAGAACTCCCATTTGAGCTAATGTGTGATGCAAGTGACTATTTGGCTAGGGCAGTTATGTGGCAGCGGAAGAACAGGGTATTTCATGCCATCTACTATGCTAGCAAAACTCTAAATGAAGCACAAATGAATTATGCCACCGAGAAAAGAGTTGCTAGCAATAGTCTTTGCTTTAAGGAAAATTTGACCTTGCAGTTGGTAACAAGGTCATTGTCTTCATGGATCACTCGACCATAAAATATCTAATGACAAAGGACACCAAGCCTTGCCTCATAAGATGGGTCCTTCTTTTTCAAGAATTTGATGTGGAGATAAAAGACAATAAGGGATTAGAAAATTTTCTAGTTGACCACTTTTCAAGACTAGAATAAGAGGATAATGAAGCCTCACAAGTTCACATAAATGATAGCTTCTCGAATGAGCAATTGCTAGTTGTTTCCAATGCTGATTGGACTCCATGGCTTGCAAACATTGTGAACTACCTAGCAGTCGGAATTGTCCTTTCGGACTTAACTTCTCAACAAAAGAAAAGGGTCTTTGCTGAATTGAAGTATTATTTCTAGGTGGATCCCATTCTCTATAGACATTTTGTGATCAAATGATTAGAAGATGTATCTCAGAAAATGAAATGCGAGCTGTCCTTCTCCATTGTCATTCTTTGGAGTGTGGTGGACACTTTAGTGGACAAAGGACAACAAAAAAGGTGTTCTGGTCTCGGGATTTTATTGGCTACCTTATTGAGGATGCTCACTCATTCGTGAAAACTTGTGACAGATGCCAAAGAACAGGAAATATTTCAAGAAAAAACGAAATGCCCTTGAATTCAATCTTAGAAGTAGAATTGTTTGATGTTTGGGGTATTGGTTTCATGGGCCCATTCCCTTCCTCTTGTGGGAACAAATACATACTATTGGCAGTGGACTACGTATCTAAGTGGGTGGAAGATATCCCCATGGTTACTTGTGATGCCAAGGTGGTGCTGAAATTTCTCCACAAGCACATCTTCTCGTCCGATTTTGTTAAATTTTGGATCCCGGTAAATGGGACACAACGGTGTGGTATCGAGTTAGACGATATCCACAGGCATTCCATGGGTTGATGGGTGATCAACGAACCCCGGATTTTGGGGCATCATAACATGTTTAACTTTCCATCATGAGTAAAGTAGATAGGAATATAATCAATGCTACTACAAACACAAACAAGTAGTTAATGATTATTATATTTATAAATCTTCCAAACTTTTATTAGAAATTAAAGGCAACTTAGTTAAGTCATTCCAAGTATACATCACAACAATGATTTATTACAAATCATATAGATCATGATACAAATATGTTTGTTGTCTTTAATCTTATGATCTATTTAGAAAAAAAAACATATTGTCTTAAAGTCACAATAACAAATATTAATCACGAATTAGCTTTTAGGCATTAGCTCTGTCATTTCATTAATTCTACATATCAACAATCACCTATACCTACACCTTCACGTACTTGGCATTTTTGCAAATAAAGTGGCCTTGGTCCCAATTATATCTAAGATTTATAGTCTATTTGATATTTATAATATATACCATGTTTCAACTTTAAAGGAATGTGTCTTCTATCCCTCTCATGTTGTGGGATGGAAATTATTCAAATTTTTATGAATGTTATAGACAAAGTATTAATGTGCAATTGTCAAATTGGTCATCAAGTAGTGCAATCATAATATTCAAGAATTTTACTTCAAAATGGATGGGACATCTTATTGAAATGAAATTTTAATTTTACTTGATTTTTATGTTCTTTAGTTCTAAGAGCTCCCACACACAACCCTTTGATTGGATGTCGAAATCTAACTCTCCAATTGGAATTGGCTAGCCCAACATTGAACCCCAACAAGCACTACCCCCTCAATCAAACCCGATATCAGTCATCTTAATGCTGACTCAGGATTCTGAAGCAGGTTATAGAACTCGGCGATCCTCATGTTTGTGCTACGCAAATTTAAACAATACTTTTGATGGTTTCTTGGCCAATGTAGGATTGCTATATCCCAAAAAAGGCTTATATATATATATAACATGCTTAACTTTCCATCTTGAATAAAATAGAAAGGAATATAATCAAAGCTAATACGACCACAAATACATAGTTAATAATTGTGTAAATATAATTCCTTTCAAAACTATTACAAGAAATTATAAAAACCTTAGTTAATTAGTTCTAAGTATACATCACAACAATGGTTGATTACAAATCATACATAGATCATGATACAAATATGTTCAATGTAGTTTCATATTCTATGATATATTTAGAAAAATAAACCATATTGTCTAATTATCACAATAAAAAATATCAAAGACTAATTAACTTTTAGACATTAGCTCTCTCATATCATTAATATTGCATATCAACAATCACCTACCTACACCTTCTAGTACTTGGCATTTTTTCAAATAAAGTGGTCTTGCTTGCAGTTCTATTAAAGATTTATATATATATATTTAAGATTTATAATATATACCATGTTTCAACTTTATGGTAACGTGTCTTCTATCTTTCTTATGTTGTGGGATGGAGCTTATTCAAATTTATAAGAGAAAGACATGGCGTATATTAAAATGAAATATTAACTTTACTTGTTTCTTTTTTGCCTATTAAGTCCTGGCTCAAGTTATAAATGGGTGGGATGGAGGTACGGAAATTTCGAGACCCGAATCCTAGTAATAACATAATACTATAACGCGATATGCCAAGTGAATATATTTCAAAAAACTTCACTTGATTTTCCTAATTTTCAATATTTATATTGATGCTCTAACCTCACCTTTGATCAATTAGAAGAAGCAAAGAAAACAAAATTGCAAAAAGATGGATGTCATATTGTGAAGGGCTGAGTAGGCATTGGTTAACTTGTGGAGCACCAGCCAGTTATCCTTCCACCGTCAAGAGTGGGAGGCACTGCTCTTTGAACCACCCTCACGCAATCTCGTTCACTCTAGGAGCTAACCACATAGCCCAGCCCAGCTGGATGCCGAGCTAGGCTCTGGGCTTACAGCAGGGATGGCTTGCAATCAAATGACCCCTTGAATTGAACCAATGTCGAGTATATTAATGCCCCACTTGGTTTACAGGTCACGTCCTCATATTCCTACTACTCTAATTTAAACCATACTTTTAATGGTTTTCTTATTAAATCTTGAATTCTTTGTCCCAAAAAAGTCTTGTATATTTGTTATGTATAACATGTTTAACTTTCCATCATGAGTGAAACAGAAAGGAATATAATCAATGCTAATACAAGCACAAACTAGTTAATGATTATTATAATTATAATTCTTCCAAACTTTTATTAGAAATTAAAGGCAACTTAGTTAATTCATTCCAAGTATACATCACAATAATGATTGATTACGAATTATATAGATCATGACACAAATATGTTCATTGTAGTTTCATATCTTATGATCTATTTAGAAAAAAAAATATATTGTCTTAAATTCACAATAACAAATATTGATCACGAATTAGCTTTTAGACATTAGCTTTGTCATTTCAATAATTCTACATATCAGCAATCACCTACCCACACCTTCACATACTTGTCATTTTGCCAAATAAAGTAGTCTTGCTTCCAATTATATCTAAGATTTATAGTCTCTTTAGGATTATAATATATACCATGTTTCAATTTTAAGGGAATGTGTCTTCTATCCCTCTCATGTTGTGGGATTGAACTTATTCAAATTTTTAAGGACTTGATTTACGAAGAAGTAAATATTAAAATCATAAATGTTATAGACGAAGTATTAGAGTGTACAATTGTCAAATTGGTTGTCTAGTAGGGCAACCATAATATTCAACAACTTTACTCAAAAATTGATGGGACGTCGTATTGAAATGAAATTTTAATTTTACTTGATTTTTATGTTCTTGAGGCCTAGCTCAATTGAGTAGCAGGGGATGGAGTCACGGAAGGTTAGAGGCCCGAGTCCTGTAATAACATAATACTATAACGTGATATGCAAAGTGAACATATGTAAAAAAATTCACTTGACTTTCTTAATTTTTTAATATTTATATTGTTACTTCTACCTCAAGCGTGATCCATTGAAGAAGCAAAGAAAGTAAGAAATTGCAAAAAACATATGGATGACATATTGTGAAGGGGTGAGTAGGCATTGGTGGACCTGTTGAGCACTAGCTAGTTATCCTTCCACAGTTAAGAGTAGGAGGTAAATGCTGCTTTGTGAACCCTTCCTCGCGCAACCTCCTCTATTATAGGAGCTAACCCACACAACCTTTAAGTTGGATGTCAAAACCCGACTCTCAAATTGGAATGGGCTGGTCCAGCAATCAGCCCTAACAAGCACTACCCCTTAAATCTAACCAATATCTGTCCATCTTAATGCCCCTACTCGAGTTACAAGCTAAGGTTACAGAACTCAAGGATCCTAATATTCGTTTTACGCAAATTTAAACCATACTTTTGAAAGGCAAAGGATCTAATATATATATATATATATATATATATATATATATATATATATATATATATATATATTGTATAACATGCTTAACTTTCCATCTTGAATAAAAAAGAAAGGAATCTAATCAAAGGTAATACGACCACAAACACGTAGTTAATAATTATTAAAATTATAATTATTCCAAAATTTTACAAGAAATTAAAGGCAACTTAGTTAATTGGTTCTAAGTATACATCGCAACAATGATTTATTACAGATCATATAAATTATGATATTCAAATATGATCTCAAATATCAATCACAAATTAACTTTAGACATTAGCTCTCTCATATCATTAATACTACATATCAACAATCACTTACCCTGCACCTTTGAATGTGGGCCTTTTTGCAAATAAAGTGGCCTTGCTCGCCATTCTATCAAAGATTTGTAATCCATTTGAGATTTATAATATATATACTATGTTTCAACTTTATGGTAATGTGTCTTCTATCGCTCTCATGTTGTGGGATGGAGCTTATTCAAATTTTTAAGGACTTGTACAAAGACGTAAATATTCAAATCATGAATGTTATAGACAAAGTATTAGATTGTGTAATTGTCAAATTGGTTATCTAGTAGGTGTTAGTTGTGAATTGTATCTTGTTTTGAGCCTTTATTTCTTACAATTATTGAGCTCGTAATGTTAAATTCACACCTATATAGTTCAAATACAAGCTAAATCCTTCTCTTATTTTGGTTTTGCAAATAAGGAAGAAAACCTAAGCAAAAGAAGCAAGAATGTGAAAGAAATGGAGTGTTGTTGTTGTTGAAGGCCCCATGTCACGACATGGTGTCCCATGTTGCAACATGGAATCCCCTCAAGCTTGAAGCCCAACTACTACCATGTCGCGACATCAAGTCCTATGATATGCATGCAGCCGAAAACCATCTAAAGACCAAGGCGGCTGAAGCCCTTTGCCATGTCACAACATTAAAACAGTTGATGTCACGACATCATCTCATAAGTGAGATAATACTTGAAGCACAACTACTGTCATGTCGTGACATCAAGACTATTAATGTCGCGACATCAAAGGAATTTTACAAAATATTGGAGCTCAGCTACTACAATGTTGTGACATCACTAGGATAATCATTATATTCAAGAATATGCTTAGAAATTAGAATAAGAAAATAGAAAAATCATCCTTAATTATTTGAGGCGAGGTATGCTCGAGTTTAGAGCTAAACTTCTATTAGATTTTCTTATCTTCTCTTAGTAAAACCATTTCCCATAGAAGATTGAGAAATGAATGATTCAAGATTTGAAGGTTTAAGGCTTAAAAATAATGATTTCCAAGTAAGTTTTTAACTCTTCAATTATTTTAGATTTAATTAATTTTGAACACTTTATCTATTTTTGTAAAATCAATTTAAATTAGGGTTACTGTAATATGTCTGAACAAATCAACCATGTTACAACATATCCTATGACAACATGTAGAACAATATTTTTAACAAAAATTACACACTTGCACTCACCCAAAATAGCAGTTCACCAGGCTGGAATTACCGACCTAAAAAATTGGTGATGAGTGCGACCAAATCACGACCATTTAGAGACCCGAAGGGGTTTGGTCAAAAGAAAATTTCCGACCAAATTTCCAACCAAAGACCGACCATATTTCTGGAGCCAATGTTTGGTCGGTGGTACGTAAATTAAGCGGAATTAGTGCCAAAATTACAGGACCAATGCTGACCAAAAATAAATTACCGCCGAAAAATGGTGTTCGGTAAATAAGCGCCAAAAAATTTTAACACAGTAATTACCAACCGTTTTTGGTCGGTAAATGATCATTAATTACCGACTCATTCTGGAGCCAAAAATTTGGTCGGTAATTA
The DNA here is from genome assembly GCA_016808115.1 of Tetrastigma voinierianum. Taxonomy (NCBI): domain Eukaryota; kingdom Viridiplantae; phylum Streptophyta; class Magnoliopsida; order Vitales; family Vitaceae; genus Tetrastigma; species Tetrastigma voinierianum. The sequence continues at coordinate 45,886 of JAEQBH010008592.1, forward strand.
CGAGTTAAAATCACCCTCGTCACGATCGAAAGCAAATCCGTTCTCATCTTTCTTTCCTTCATACTCCCTTTAAATCGACCTGCTAACACTTCAGTAGTAAAGCACCTCTACTAACCCTCGAGCTCAGTAATACAAGGTTTTCCTTTTTTCTTTTCTATTTTCCTTCACATTTTTCTTCTACGAAATTTTCCGGTGTGGAACACCTCAGACCCAACCCTCAAACTTGCGGCTTATTTGATTGAAGGTTTGTACCTTAGGGGTTTTATGGCTTTGAGGATGGGAATCAATTAGGGTTTCTCTCGGAGGATCTAGTTATACTGATTTGCTTGGTGTGAACTAGCTCTCTGTAATGTGAAGATTTTTAACAAAGATTTGAAGAAGTTTCTTTTGGTATGTTTATTCAAGATTTTCCCCTGTTTCTCTATTCTCTTCATTTTTTGTCCACACTTATAATATGACTGTGGTTTGTTTGCTTTCAAGCTCTTATAGATCTCTTAAATTTTATTTGGTTTTGAGAGAAGTTGATGGGCTTAGTCATATTTCCTTCTTGAAAGGTCGCGATTCGAGGACTTCGTCACTCATTTCCGCTGGAAGAAGTTGAAAGTTCCATTTTCTTTTATACATTTTAATACCCCTTATAATTCCATTGATGGCACTTTGAATTGTTTTACCATGAAAACTTGTGTTTATGAGGATGACAAAGTCCGACCTTTATCTTTTGTTTTGTGATGAATATATATTCTTTAAGGATCCATTTAAAGTTGGTTTGCTTACAAATGGTGAGTGTATATGATATGACTTAAGCACGTGGGTATTTGGGAGAAAGTTCCGATTCTTGCTAATTTTAATTGAGCAGTTTGCTTGGAATAGAAGTGGTCTTGTATTTAATGGTAGCAAGAAACCTTATTTTCTTGATTTGGTCTTGTATTTTCTTAAGATCACATTGCATCCTTCATTTAATCAATTTGATCCTTGATCTAACAAAATTCTTGACAATGATTTCTGAGTTTTTAATTTCATTGAGGTAGATTCATTAGCATCTTTCACCTTTAAGAAGAGTACTAGTATCAGTAGGGTCAATATTGAATATCCTCTACCTTGATTTTTTCCTCCTAACTTATCAAGCAAGAATAAGTTAGTCCAGTTTAGCTTATTATTTCCCCCATGCTGAAGACATTTCCAATACACAATTGTTATTATTGGGAGCTTACTCATTTCTAAAAACTGCAACAATAATAAACCAAGAAAAATTACATGTATTCTAATAATGGTAATGGTTTCTAATGTATTATTTCTGATTTTGACTTGAGTTCTTAGTCTCACATGGTAATTGTTTTGCATTTGCTAAGCTGAATATTTAACTCTCCAAACACACAATTTTCAGACTAAAAAAATTCAGTTGACTTCATTTGCCTTCATCCCACCTTTTTATTGTTGATTAGATAATAAGGCATGTTTAGGGAGATGGTTGATTGCTTTTTCTTTGATTTTTGAATAGACCGGGAGGAATGCCATAGATTTATCAGCATATACCTCAGCAGTCCAGGTTAGTTTATTTGGTTTCACATCCCCCTGAAAATTTCTGTTATCCTACTAGGTATCTTGTTTGGTTTCCTACAAAAACAGCTGTCACACGTTTTATGCTGACTAAAAACAGGGGATGGACTTGTTTGTGGTTGGTTTTATATCTTGACATGATTTGTGCTTCTCAAATCTATTCATGCTTTACTTTCTCTATCACTATGAATAGGTAACCACCCAAGTGATTGTAAGTTCAAGAAAAAGTGTATGATGCAGAGAACTACACTCTTATGAGCATCTATTTTGGGGCTTATGAGGAATAATTTGGCGGGTTTAATTTATTCTAATAAACTATGGTTGAGTGCAGTTGAGATTCATGCATGGATACAAATAGAAAGGACTATGGTGACACACATAAAAGTTAACTTCCTTTTTGCTTGCTTGCAATGGTGGTCCAAGAAGTGATAGGTTCAGCCCATTCACCTCCATATGGACACATTCTTTGCCTTTACGCTAGAGTAGAGGTGGAAATAAAAGTACTTAAAAATTTGTGTCAGTTAGAAGGAGAGGTTTTTCTATACTTAACAACTAAAAATTAAAAATGAATTCATCTGACTATGGTAGATCAATAATTTAGAAACGTGAGTTGATTATGATTATCGAATGTGGGTTTTATTGCTTCTTTCCTCCGTCTTAGGTTCACTTGAGCTAGTTTTTGGGTTTTTATTTATTTTTTCTTTGGTAGTTTTGGTTTGTCTTTGCCTGGCACAACTGCTGCCTCACTAGCGCAAGTTGCTCATTTTCTTCGGGGATTGCAACATAACTCCTGAATTAGGACTCTGTTATGGGTGTTCTTGGGCTACATAGAAGCCCTTTGAGTCTAGAATCCGCATATATATAGCTTGATGATAAAGGTGAGGTCATATCCTATTGCTGAAAATGAAGAAAATCAGTGGCCCTGCTGCTGCAATTACTGCAGTGTGCTGAAGTTTCTTCATGATTTAGGCTGTCACATAACTCTTCATTAGAACTTGGATTTGGGTGGGCTACATGGAAGCCCTTTAGTCTACAATCCACCCATATATGGCTTTACCATAGAAATTGAGGTCATATCCTATCCTAAAATGAAGAAAATCAGTGGCCCTGCTGCTGCAATTACTGCAGTGTGCTGATTTTCTTCATGATTTGAACATGCATAACTCCTTCATTAGAACTTGGATTTGCGTGTTCTTAGACTCTATGAAAGCCACTTTAGTCTATAATCCACCCTTATATAGCTGATAAAAATTGAGTCATATCCTATCCAAAAATGAAGAAAATCAGTGGCCTGCTGCTGCGGTACTGCAGTATGCTGATTTTCTTCATGATTTGAAAAACATGCATAACTCCTTCCATTAGAGACTTGGATTTGGAGTGCTGTAGACTCTATGGAAAGCCCTTTGAGTCTAGAATCCACCCATATATAGCTTGATCAGAGTTGAACTCATATTAGATTCGAAAATGACGAAAAACAGTGGTTGCTGCTGCTGCTGCTGCTACTGCTACAAGTTGCTCATTTTCTTCAGGGATTGCAACTTGCATAACTCCTTCGTTAGGACTCTGTTATAGGTGTTCTTAGACTCTATAGAAAGCCCTTTGAGTCTAGAATCCACCCATATATATCTTGATCAGAGTTGAACTCATATTAGATTCGAAAATGACGAAAAACAGTTGTTGTTGCTGCTGCTGCCTCTTTACTGCAAGTGCTCATTTTCTTGAGGATTCACAACTTGCATAACTCATACGATTGGGACTGCGGTATGAGTGTTCTTGAACTCTATGGAAAGCCATTGAGTTTAGAATCTGACCATATGCTATTTAATGGCATTGGAGTGCCCCATATATTTCTGAAATTTGATTAAGAGTACCAAGTGTACTAATCACTTGAATGAAATTTATAGGAATATATGGAGTTGATTACATGATATAGTATGAATTTATGAATGATATGGATATAGAAACATGCTGATGAGTTATTGAAGAAATCGTTTAACATATATAAACTAAATTTTTAATTATCGGCGAAATGTGCATTCTCTGTAGCGATTTGAAAATGCATCATCGTAAGCGATTAAAGTTATCGTTTTGATTCATATAGTTAGCCATAAGAATACATCCGTCCGATTAATATTACAACGAAGTTTGAATAACTGGATTATCTAGTCAGACGATTCACGAAAGGGCGTTAATTAAATGATATGATTTAATTTAAATTGCATATATTATGTGTCATTTTGGTGCCTCTGCTCGTTTGTTCAAGGTGCACATTAGGATATATAAATAGTAATGCAATTTGCTAAATCAAGCGAATTATGCATTATTATTTATATATCTTATTTAATTGTACTTGGAACCAGCGGGAGGCTGCCAAATCATACATGAACATGATCCAAGTCTTTTTTTAACGTAACTTTTGTAAATGGATTAGGACCAAACCTATTGAAGAGAAAAGAAGAAGCTGACTGGACGGGTGGAGGTGGAGTGGATGTAGTAGGTTGCATGTCACGCGTAAAATAACTATCGGAACCTGGCCAAATGGTTAATGAACATAAAAATAATTGAGGACAATCGCGTTTGCTTACTAAATTGATTTTTTTGTGACTAGTTATGGAAGGCAGTCGTGAATGAGAATGGATGTCACGAAATTCGAATAGTGAATGGAATGTTCTCTATTGAATGGGGGATAAAGTTGATGAATTTGTTCGTTTGCTGCAGAGACATCTGCACTTTAGTTAAATGTCGAGGAATAAGAAGTTTTTTGAATGTTGAGGCTGTGAAGGTGCATTTGTATAGAAATGGTTTTGTCTTGGGATTACTATGTTTGGATATACCATGGTGAAGCAAGTCCACAGTGTTCAAGTTCGAATCTGGTGTACGATAAGTGGCGATCGAGATGGTCTCGGATAATGAATCCGCTGCATACCGTAGAATGGTTTTGTGATCTTCTTGAATCACAATTCAACGGATGGGAACTGATGCGAGGCAAAGAATTTCTATGACATGATTCGAGCTAGAGACAAACTTTTTGTATATGAGAATTCTAAGCATACTCAACTATGCGTACCGTGAGGATGTTAGAAATAAGAAATCTCTTGGTTTCTGAGTGTTCGCGAGGCATGGTTTGATGATATGTCTAATTTCATTGAAGCTGTTGCCACAAAGATAATGTCGATGCCATTGGATTTCTACGGCCACGAAGAAGTTAGTTAGAGGGTTGGGGATTACCCATTACAAGTCGTATTGCTGTGTGAACAAGCGTATGATATCTTGGGGTATTAAGCGGTGACCATACTTTGATTGTAAAAAATGTGGGCATGCTCGGTACAAGCAAAAGGTTAGGGGTTCTGGAAATAGATTGTATATACGGAAGTTGAAGGTGCCGTATAAGAAGATGCACTATTTTCCAATAACACCTAGGTTGCAGAGATTGAATGCATCAACCGCAACAGCTAATGAAATGAGGTGGCATTCAGAGCATCATATGGAGGACGGTAAGATGTGTGCGCCGATGCCTGCTTGGAAACATTTTGATGGGTGTTTCCACGATTTTCATCTGATTCGAAATGTTAAATTTGGGTTACTCTTGATGGTTTTCAGCCATTTGGTCAATCTTGACAGCAATATTCTTTGTGGCTGTGGTGGTGGCGCCGTATAACTTGCCCTCTGGACATGTATGAAGGAGGAATTTATGTTTGAAGGCGTGTTAGTCATGGGGCCTACAGATCGAAGGGAAGATGGAATGTTTTCTGCAGCCGGTATTAAGCGGAAGGAGTTGCCAGAAAGGATGTAAGTGTTGGGGTTCAAACTTATGATATTTCCAAACGGAAAAATTTTCAGATGCGTATTTGCCTTTCGTGTGGACCATAAATGACTTTCGGTGTGATACATGATGTTTTGGGTAGATCTTCTTCGGTATGTTGGCATGCACTTTGTTGTATGGAAGACTCTGATGCTTTTAGATTAATTAAGAGCGGGAAATAGTCGTGGTTCGACAACCATCGGAAGTTTTTGCCCATGAATCATCCGTATCGACGTAACACCAAAGACTTCATTAAGAATAGAAAGGTTGCTAAACAATTCCCGGGGGTTAGATGCGGAATTTGAAGTCTGCGAGATTTTGACAACGAGAAGTTGAGGAAGGTGATAGATGTTGATCTTGAGGTTGTGAATGCGGCTATATCTAAGACTTGTGGTGGAACCAAGAAGTATTTTATGGGATTTGCCCTCTTGGCGTGAACCTTGCTCGAGCCTGATCTTGATGTTATGCATATCGAGAAGAATGTGTTTAGCCGATATTTTCAATACGGTCATTTTAACATTCGGGGAAAACTAAGGACAACGTACAAGTCAAGAGATGGAGTTGAATAAATATTGTAAAATCCATCTCGAATTTGCACAAAAAATCGCATCACCCAGTAAATACCCTGATGTGCCATTTGTTCTGAATAAATCACAGAAGAAGGATGTGTTGGAGTGGGTAAAAAAACTGAGATTTCCAGATGGTTATGCTTCTAATCTGGGGAGATGTGTGAATGCAAACAAACTTAAGATGTTTGGCATGAAAGTCATAGGTGTCATGTATTCATGCAAAGGTTGTTACCAATTGCTCTTGATTCTGCCAAATAGAATATAGGGTAGATAGCGAGATTTCTTTGTGCTTGAGCAAGCGACTTCTTCTTCTTTGGCGATGAGGAGTTGAGGAATGTGGATGAACAAATTCAAGGTATCTTATGCAATCTTGAGAGAAGATCTTCCTCAAGTTTTTTGACTCAATGGAACATCTTCCAGTGCACTTGAAAACTATGAAGCTAGGATTCTTTAGTCCAGTCCATTATCGATTTAGATGTATCCTCAGGAAAGGTAATATTAATTCACTCAGCAATTCTTTTCCTATATATATATATATATATATATATATATATATATATATATATATATATATATATACACACACACACACATACATGACTTTGTAATATTCAATAATCTTCTTATGTAGATACTTGAGAAAATAAAGCATAAAATCATGAATAAGGCTCGAGGTAGAGGAGTTACATATCAATTGGGTATATTATGGATAGAGCTACGAATTCGCATCATTCTATTTCAAAGAAGGAAGTCAACTCTTCCACTTAGGAAAGCGGAATGAGGTTTATCTTGACATTGTGGATGATGATATGTTTGAAATTTCCAAGCCTCACGGGTAAGCTATTCGGTGCCGAAGGAAGCGGTATCTAGCGAGACAGTAGATATCACTGCGGCTCATCATATGTCCTAATGGTGTCGGAGGTTCCAACCATTCATAGAGTAAGTAGTTGCTAAAGTCAAATGAATCTATTTAGCATGTTAATTTGCTATTTCCTCTCAATGTATCCATTTTCTTTAATTTCATTTCTATTTTTAGTGTGTCGATTCTGAGAAGCGTAAACGGAGTTTCCAAACTTGAATGGCCAGAGTATCAATGCAGTGATGGAGCAAGAATTTCCATCATGGTTTGAAAAATACGTATGTTTACTAAACATGAAAATCACAAAACAATACAAATTTATAATTGTAATCCTCAACAATACTGATTTCCGATTAGAGTTCATAATGATGCGAATAAAATTTCGATCATTATCTTGAACTATAGCACGAGGTCCCCTAAGAGAGGTTAGAACTTACAACGGTTACTGTGTGAATGGTTTTAAATTTCACACTGAATCGTATGGGAGTTAAGACATGAACAATGCTGGGAGTATGTAATACAAAGGATCCGTATATGAAAGCGAATCGACTATTCTGGGACTACGAGTAGTAAGTCTAATTGAATTTGAAATACTCGAAGGTTAAAGGCGTAATTTATTCAAATATGAATGCGATTCGACCCAACTTTTGATCTTGATTTGGATATCATCTGATTAAACACCATGAATGCTGAATAAGCAGTTAACAAAGATGTGAACTGTGACTTGACAGTGATGATCAGGACATTAATGGCAGATATCAAAGTCGGACAGTCACTAGAAAGAAAGGATTGGAAAATTTGTGTGCAAGATCAAATCTAGAGCTCAAATTGACATCCCGCATCACCAAAATCGCGATGTAATAGAACCGACATTTCAAAATGATGACCGTGATGTTATAATGAAGTTGTAGGTGGGGGCGAAGGCGTCCGCACAGTTGCATCTTGAGATGGATACAGAGTGGGGATAGATGTTGATGAACATTTAATTGATCACGAAGGAAGAAGCAGTGATGAAGGAGTTTGAAAATGATGTTACTACATGCGAAGAAGAAGAGCAGACGGTTGGATGATTCGGTGAGGAATGGTAGTTAGTGAGTTTTAGTTACTAAATCGTTAATCTGCATGTTTGTTTATTTTTCATTGCCTTATGTATTTTTACTTGATGTACTAATCAATAATGTGCTATTTATTATTTTTAACGGATATGGCACGTGGGCGAGTGGCGACATGTTGCGGTCGTACTAGTAGTTACGTAGGGCAGCAAGGCCTCAGGTATGCCCGATCCTGGTAGAGGGTTAGGGGTGGATGAGACCCCACGACGGAGACGAGAGGAGGTTGTGAAGATGTCTGCAGTGACAACATCCAGCGATCCCACATCATGAATCACGAGATTGTGATGAATGATCAAGAGGCGTGGGGAGGGAGAGGAGGGAGGGAGGATGGAGATGTTGGAGAGTCTTCCTCGAGCACCTATAGGCGGACTCTCCACATTGCTCGATTTGATCGGAAATGATTGATAATCGTAAGATGGAAACTTAACTAATGGTTATCCATTTCTTAATTTATTTCTTACTTGCTATGAAATTTTGGGTTACAGGACGAAGTTAGAGCCGTCTGGTTCAATTTCTAGGGTTCTGAGGACAATTTTCAGGAAGTCCTTTAAACCTCATGGACATAATTGGAAGTCATTGACAGATAGAGACCCCGATTGATGATTTGGAGAATTTAAGGTATATATTACTACTTAGCATTTTACATCTTTTATTTATTCTTTTGTTCCTTTGATGAAATATGTTTTAAATTATAATTGGAAAGTTTATGAGTGGATTACAGGTCAAGGAGCGGTCAAAAGGGTGTTCTAAACATCTTCCTTGATCGGGTATAAGACAAGGTAATGCGAGGTCAAAGATAAATGGTTGAAGAAGAAAGAGCAAGATTTGAGTGTCCCCGATAGGGAGAAGATGGGAAGATCCTGATTATAGGAAGAGGTGTGAGAAACAGAGTGGCAATCGTCGCTCAGAGCGGGCTGGAGAGGGTAGTGGCATGTCTACACACACTTGTGGATCTCGCTCTATGCGTGAGCACAAACGAGCATTGGTATTATTTCTAATTTATACTTCTTATGTTTATTACTTTGTGAATTGTGTTCAATTATGCCTATTTTTCATTTCTCGAAGGATTTTTCAATTGAATTAGCGTATATGTATTGTTTGTAATTAAAGACACGCAAGGAGGTAGAAGCCTAATTGCTCCATAAACATTAAGATACCTTTACGAAGGGTCATGATGATAAGACTTTTGTTGATCAGAGATCTCGTGCAGCAAATGTAAGTTTCATTAAAATAAAATTACTTCTCTCTTTTTTTTTGAAGATAAATTAAAATACTTATTTTTACTCATTTTATCGTATGTGGACGGTGTGGTCGATGTGAAATGTTAGGACGAGGTTGCCATGTTGTTTAGGACATGTTGTATTTTGGTAGAGCTCCGTACAAAAGGAGACTGCGTTTTCGTTAAATCCTAGTGGAGAAAGAATCAATGAAGTGGTGTCGGGTTACCCGACATCCACGAATATTCTGCGAGTTGACGGGTTGTCAACGGACCCCCGGGAAACGGGGTGTCACAGCAACCTCTCCTACACCATTTGCTAGAAGCCAACCTATGGAAGTAAGACACAATAGAGGAGGAAAATTACCTAGACCACAAGCACATTATGAAAATAGACCAAAGCCAAACCAATCATATAGCCGAATCCTATAGATTACAAGACCTAAAGGAAGACCCTACCCAATGAAAAACCCTATAAGTTCCAGAATTAGGGCCTTAGACGGAATACTAAATATAACATCTCACGATCACAATTATGGAATAGTGTAATAGATGTAAATATCAATAATAGTATATGTTTGGAAAAAATACCCTAAAAGCAGGACCACAAACTATGTACAAATATTTAAAAACCTTTTAAGAGAAAGTACAAGGGCATTATGGGAATCATACAAGACAAACCCATTAAGAAAGAGTCAATACAGATTTTTGTAAAAATATATATTTACACCCTGAACATATGGAATTGAAAGGAAAAAAAAAAAAAAAAAAAAAAGAAATATAAACCTTATAGAAATATAATAAAAGATATTTCTTAAAAGATCTACTAGAAGAAAACCTTATTTAAGTCACTTGAGACATGTAAAATATAATCCAAAGATTTGGTTTATACTTCTCTCTTTTATTTTTGAAGATCGATTAAAATGCTTATTTTGTATTTATTAGACAAGATATGAGAAATGTTAGTTCTTTGCTGACTCAAGCGTATTCGAGTTTGTTGCATCACGAGTTTAATATATGTTTGAATTATTACCAGGATTTATTAACACTTGAACCATAGTAATATGTAGTTGATTGGATATATTTTTGTGGTAGTGATGTATGGGCTGAGTGGCCATTTTTGCTCATTTTTATCCGTATGTGGACCCGGTGTGGTTGGTGTGAAATGTTGGGACAAGGTTTCCATGTTATTGGGACATATTGTATTTGGTAGAGCTCCCCATACAAGGGACTCTGCGATTTTAGATTAAATCTCGAGTCTTGGAGAAAGGGACTCAATGAAGTAGTGTCGGGTTGCAGACATCCATGAATATTCGAGCGAGTTGTGTGAGGTTGTCACGGACCCTCGGGAGAACATGTAAAATATAATCCAAAAGATTTGGTTTATACTTCTCTCTTTATTTTTTTGAAGATAAATTAAAATACTTATTTTACATGTTTATTAGGCGAGATATGAGGAAATGTTAGGTCTTTACGCGACTCAGCGTATTCCCGATGCCCGGAGTTCATGTGATGGTCGCAGCGGTAGTTCTCATTCATCGGCTCCACGGTTGATCTGATCCCAGTTGGTATGAAGTGCATTGATGGCAAAGGAGAAGATGCCGTCTATGGGCGTCGGTTCGTCGACATCATCATTCTCGCGCAAACTGACCTTCAGTTATGAAGCTGTCTTGAATATTTCCGAATTTGTTCTCGACGATGGAGGACTTCCGGGAACCCAGCGTGCGAAATGCGTCTGATATCGGTTAGCGATCTGCGAAGCGGCGCATGATCGACTATGAGGATGATAAAGGGATGAGATGCGTCTGCGTTTGGTAGCTTACAAAGTGTTAGGAGGTGGGCTAGGTTCAACCACGATGATCTACCTCGGATTGTTAGTAATGCTCGGTCTGACATCTACTCCGGCGCCTCTGGCCCGGCACCTGCGGCAACCGCATCGGGATTAGCGGCCGTGACGGCTCTACCCGTGCGAACATCTCACCATACGGACCCGGATACATCGGCATCCGCGATGATGACGCTGATTGGAATAAATTGAGTGTATTACACACTTTTTATGTCTTATACTTGGATTTGGGAATTCATGTTTTTATTTTCTCTTGACTTATTTACTATATATGTACGGTATATATATTAGTTTGCTTGTTTTAAAATATTTTTACTCTCTTTATATAATATGCATACTATTGTACTTTTCTTTTGTTTCGTAATCTTAATATATATATATATATATATATATATATATATATATATATATATATATATATATATATATATATATATATATATATATATATATATATATATATATATAAAAGCTTAAAGATATCAAACTCAAAATGGAAAAAATATTTTAAAAATTAATTTACCGATAACCAAATTGCGGCCAAAAACTAGACCAAAATTTTTAATATCATTGGTAGGTAAATGAATCTCAAATGAAATCCGATAATTCGAGCCATTTTGAGACCATTTACCCGACAATGATGTCGCGATAATTCAATAAATAATCGATAAATCCCCGACCATTGGAGACCATTCTGAGCCAATGATATTAAAAAATTTTTGTCGGTTTTGGTACTTCACAATTTGGTCGATGATGCATTCATTGGAACCGTTTACCGACCAAATTCTTTGGTCGGTAAGTAATTCGATAAATAATTCGGAAAATAATCGGAAATGGTTTGTCGGTAAATGGTGGTAATTTACCGACCAATTGATACGTCGGTGAAATAATTCTTAGGCAAAGAAAGAGTGCGACTAAATAATTTGAAGGTGATGAAATGGTCGGTAATGGAGTTTCTGAGCCAAAATCTTACCGACCAAGAATTGGTCGATGGTCGGTGATTTTAGTAGTGTTGTCAGATACAATGTATGTTCTTGTTATGCTACTACTTTTAGTTCTAAGACTTGATTCTTATAGTAATTAACTAGATTTAGAGATAATTTAGTTTCCTTATTTTTTATTTGTTAGATTTGAAACCTTACACAATAATCTTTATTTAATGAATTTAGATTGTAAATATTTGGAGTCTAGTTTCTCTTATCATATGCATGAATTATCTTCAAAATGGATCAAGTAAATGAAATTCATTTATGTTGTGGTATAAGCAATTTGATCATAATTGAAAAGAAAGATGTGTCGTCTTATTAAAATGAAATTTTAACTTTACTTGATTTTACATTCTTGTGAAACTTGGCCCAAGTGGTAAATGGGTGGGATGGGGTACGGGAGGTTGGAGACTCGAAGCCTTGTAATAACATAATACTATAATGCGATATGAATATATGTCAAAAAATTCTCTTGATTTTCCTAATTTTTAATATTTATATTGATTCTCCAACCTCACCTTTGATCAAATAGAAGAAACAAAGAAAATGAAATTGCAAAAAAGATGGATGTCATGTTGTGAAGGGCTGAGTAGGCATTGGTGAACCTGTTGAGCACCAGCCAATTATCCTTCCATCGACAAGAATGGGAGGTGAACATTGCTCTATGAACCAACCTCGTATGATCTCCTCACTAAGGAGCTCCCACCCAAACTGATTCTTATTTGGATATCAAAACTACGAGCTCTGAGCTTGCAAGCGAGTGGCAACAATCAACCATAACAAGCTTTGCCCCTCAACCTAACCAATATTTGTCCATCTTAATGCCACTTGGTTTGGGGAGTTCCGTCACGAACTTGGCAATCCTCATATTCTGCTAAATTTAAACCATGCTTCACAATGTCTTTACTTTAATGATGTGGGATTGCTAAGTCCCAAAAAAGTCTTGTACATTAATTATGTATAACATGTTTAACTTTCCATCATGAGTAAAACAGAAAGGAATATAATCAACGCTAATACAAACACTAACAAGTAGTTAATGATTATTATAACTATAATTCTTCCAAACTTTTATTATAAATTAAGAAGCTGACTTAGTTATTCATTCCAAGTATACATCACAACAATGATTGATTACAAATCAATATAGATCATGATACAAATATGTTTGTTGTAGTTTCATATCTTATGATCTATCTAGAAAAACAAAACATATTATCTTAAAGTCACAATAACAAATATTAATTACTAATTAGCTTTTAAACATTAGCTTTGTCATTTCATTAATTCTACATATCACCAATCACCCACCTACACCTTCATGTACTTGGCATTTTGGGAAATAAAGTGGCCTTGCTCCCAATTCTATCTAAGATTTATAATACATACCATGTTTCAACTTTAAAGGAATATGTCTTTATATCCTCTCATGTTGGGATGGAACTTTATTTAAATTTTTAAGGACTTGACTTACGAAGAAGTAAATATTAAAATCCTTAATGTTATAGACAAAGTATTAGAGTGTGCAATTGTCAAATTGGTTGTCTAGTAGGGGGATCATAATATTCAAGGATTTTACTTAAAAATGGATGGGACTTCTTATTGAAAATGAAGGTACCCAATTTTACTTGATTTTTATGTTCTTGAGAAGCAGCTCAGCGGTGGTAAGGGTAAGGATAGTGCGGGAGGTTTAAGGCCCGAGTCCTTGTAATAACATATTACTATAACGTGATATGCAGAGTGAATACATGTAAAAAATTTCACTTGATTTTCCTAAATTTTAATATTTGTATTGTTGCTTCTACCTCGCCTTTTATCAAATAGAAGGAGCAAATAAAATGAAATTGCAAAAAAATGGATGTGATATTGTGAAGGGCTGAGAAGGAATTGGTGGACCTATGAATCACTAGCCATTTATCCTTCCACCATCAAGAGTAGGAGGTGAACGCTACTCTGTGAACCCAGCCTCGCATAACCTCTCTCACTCTAGGAGCTCCCCCACACAACCTTTCGGCTAGATGTTGAAACCCGACTCTAGAATTAGAACTAGTTGGCTTGTGTAATCTACCTGTAAGCCCTACCCCTCGTCGAGCCAATATCAAATCCGTCTTAATGCCCCTACTTGGGTTACAAGCTTAGGTTACAGAACTCGGCAATCCTCATAGTCGTGCTACACAAATTTAAAACCATACTTTTGATGGTTTTCTTGCCGATGTAGGATTGTTAAGTCTTGGAAATATATATATTATGTATAACATGCTTAACTTTCCATCTTGAATAAAACTGAAAGGAATGTAATCAAAGCTAATACGACCACAAACACATAGTTAATGATTATTATAATTATAATTCTTTCAAACTTTTACAAGAAATTAAAGGCAACTTAGTTAATTAATTCTAAGTATACATCACCAATGATTGACCACAAATCATATAGACCATGATACAAATATGTTCAATGTAGTTTCATATTCTATGATCTATTTAGAAAAAAAAAAAAAACCATATTGTCTTATTATCACAATAACAAATATCAATCATTAATTAACTTTTAGACATTAGCTCTCTCATTTCATTAATTCTACATATCAACAATCTCTGATGAAATTGCCTTGCTTTACAGTTTGGAATCTCTTATGCAACAAGTGTCACCAGCTCACACATCAATATGTTCTCTAAATATGGAGCAATGAGGAAAGCATGCTTAGTATTTAAGAGTGCACCCTTTAAAAGGATACGTACTTGTAATGAAATGATTTCTGGTTATAACTTAAATTGTCATCACATAGAAGCCCTATAACTTAAAGGGCCTAGGACTTGAAGCAGATGAATGTACCTTCTCAAGTATCTTGGAAGCTTGTTCCAAAACTGAAAACCAGAAATTAGGTCAACAAATGCATGGCAGTATAGTTAAATCTTGTTTTGCATCTCAAGGATACGTATGTATTTCACTACTGACGGAAGAAATGAACATGCTAGGTTACCATATCGATGTCCATGCCCAAGATCCTTCTTTCGTTGTTTCACCGGCTACATCTTCTTGCCTGAAGTCATGAATTGAGCCACGGTCTTGGGAACCATTCTATTTCCACAGCACAAATGCCTTAACCCATGTATTTCACGAAGAAGGCAAAACAAGGAGTAAGAACTTCTATCATTCTGGATAGAATGTCTTCTATGTGCTTTTCAGCGGAAATGGAAATGGAGAAGGAAGAGGGAGAGAGAATCATTCCTTTTTCTGATGAGTTTTTTCAGCAGTTTTCTAACGTGAGAAAACTACCTCAAATCGTCTCTGTTTTAATCCTTCCACATAATGGGTTGGGTCGGGTCAGCCCATTTGGGCTCCCAGCCCATAATCCAATTCTAACAATTACTTCAATGTTATGTCGGATTTGGAATGCTAGATGATTCTTTTGAGTTTTTTAACGGGGTTGAGAGATTAGATTTTGTCTTGGGAGGCCATGATTTCTGCATTGGTTCATAAATGTTATTGCTTTTAAGCTATTTGACTTTTTAACCGTCTGAAAAGGATGCTGGTGGGCAGCCTGATGAGTTTATATTTGGCAGCATTTTTAATTGTTGTTCTGGTATTGCAGCTTATCGTCAAACTAAATCTGTTCATTCCCTTGTTGTCAAAATGGGATATGAGGCACATGTATTTGTAGATTGACATTACCATTCAATTGCTTATTGATAATTAATATACATTAGCAGAGCCATCCTTGTTATAATATTTAATAGGTCACAAGCATTTTTAACATTAATTTTCCGAACTCTCTCTGTAATTTTGAGTCAATCAACAACCTAAAGAGTATCAATTCAACATTTTCCTTAAGTTTAGCTCCTCTAGTGCCTCATAGAAATGCAATACATATAAAAATGAGAAACAAAAACAAGGTAAAAACTTTACCTTTTTTAATGAAACGATCATCCAACAAAGGGAAATGAATGACCAAATACGCATGTAGCTCAAGAATGTTTCAGATCTAGAAAATTGAACGTGGTCATCTTTAATTAATTAAAAACTCTTATCAATTCTTTTGTTTTCTTTTTCTTTAATTTAAATTTTTAGTTTTTCATTGGGAATCTTAAGGGCAGATACTAACTCCAACTATAAGACGAAAATTCCTAAATTTTGTTTTCGAAGTGATCAACAAATACATATAGAAAGAATATCGTAAAAACTTAATCATAGACAAAAATAAACTCCTAATAAAATTAGGATTATTTTAAGAAATAATCAAACTTAAATATTCATATTGTTATAAACCAAAGAAAGTATGAAGAGAAATTCAAATAAAAAAATTCGTAGAGAATGAGAGATGGAATGGGATAGGTCTAAAACCCATATGTATTTGACATATGACCAACCGAGCGAGCTAAAGCCAGACTGATCAGCGGGATGGACTGATACCCTACCACGCACACATCGGGCATATAGCCCAAGGAGGTAGTACATCCCTTGCATCGGGCATATTGGACACCTCCGTCGGGCATCAGTAGGAGCGCGAGCTAAGCTTATAGCGAATTAAACCAAGTCACCTTAGGCCATAGAATCATTCGTACATGGACTGAGGGGGGGTGTGGACATCTAGGCAATCATGGAATCCATTGACTCGATCCTCGCACCTCTTTCTATCAATGACAGAAATTATCATGTTGTGAGGATTGCGAACCAATTGTAATAAGTCATGTGGCACCCATAAGAAATATAAATTGATGGCTTGTAATAAGTAAGGCAAGAGATTCTTGAGAGAGCAATTAGAGAGAAATATAAATTGTTTGGAAGGTTTTTTACCTCTTCATTGGCATCATCTGTGGGAAACTTACTCTCACACATCTCTCGTCTACTTTGACATTGTTGCTTCTCGAAAGGTATCTGATAGGTGGGATTGCACTTTCTAGTTAGCATGCATCGATGGAGCAATGAATGTTGTCGCTAAAGAAAATGTTGAAAGAACAACATGAGTCCTATAAGCAACAACTCACCTCTTTCTTGGCAACCAACACCGCTTTAAGGGAAGGCGCCGCCACAGACCACGGTTACAACTCTTATGCCAGCGGTCTTGCTTTGAACCTCGGGCCCCTATAGTCGACTCCACCAGCACTCATCAATAGAATCGAGCGAACAAGACCCCCTCCCTCCCGGGAGTCGGGACCTTGCCCCTTACAGCGTTGGATGACATAAGCCTCATTTTTCCTGCCATCTACATTAGGATGCTCACCTTAACCGTGTTGCCCAAATTTAATGTATGATTGGTTGGAGGACCCTTTTGATCACCTGATGCACTTCCGCTAGATCATGACATTGCAAAGCGGCAATGATGCCCTCCTGTGTAAGGTGTTCCCATCTAACCTCGTGGGGCCGGCCCTATCTTGGTTTCATTGCTTCTCACCTAATACTGTAACGTCATTTCATGTTTTATTTGAGAAGTTTGTAACCTAATACATGTGTTCAGTCATAAGGAAATAGAGCATTACCAGCCTATTCCATGTACTGAAAGGACAATCTAAATCGATTAGAGATTTTTGTCAGAAGTACTTGGAAGCTAGCAATCCTCCAGCTTGAAGTAGTAAGAACAGATATCGTCTTACAAGCAGTGAAGATAGTCATCCCGCCCTAACACTCAGTTCTTTTACTCGCTTTCACTACATATGTTGGCAACTATGGACAAATTGTTTCAAAGAAGGAACCAATATGTCATGCTAGAAGACGACACGATCACCACAACTAGGCGGACTGTAGCCTTGAATCATGGCACAATAAACGTGACGGGAAGAAAGGCCGTGATGGCGGGATAGACCATGGCGTGAGTCATAGAGCGAGACACGGTTCGAGAAGAGGTTGAGAGGATAAGAACATACTGGCGAGGAACCGAGTGGGATGAAATACGATAAGCGATTCGCTAACTCATTCTATGAATTCCTCCCGATCCATTTAGATCATGAAGGTTCAGATAGTGAATCAAGAGGTGGCAGTTGAAGGAACAAATCAGTTACCGTGAATACCACAAAAAGCATTGACATCGGCCTAAAAAAGCAAATGTTCTGGAGTTGAAAAGGTTATTAAATTTCATGGACCAAATAGAAACCTCAAAAAATACATCGAGGGAGTAAGTTCCACATACTTAGAGAAGTCATTACATAGTTACTGTCGACCAATAGGCAAACTTTCGACCTATAATAGACACAATCCTCATCAGCCTGACGACTCCTAAAATTCGAGGTCAAACTTCTTCAAGTACTTTGGTGGGGTGAGTTCATTATTGTTTCATTACCTAAGCGATTATAAACGTGACGGAACTATCACCTTCTCTAAGTCCCCCTTGCGACAATTATCTAAGCCTTATGATGCACTCATCCTAACATTAAAGGTCTAATGTCACTTGATGAGGCATATCTTGATCGATCATGGAAGTTTTGTCAACCTTCTCTGCACTCCCGGCACGCCTGCGGTTGGGGTCTGAGCCAATGACCTTTAAAATCGAGGAGAGTTTTGGTGGGCTTTAAGGAACGGGCCGCCTCGTTAGGGGAGATAATGTTTCCAATAACGGCATGTCCGGTCACCGCCCTCGTCCCATTTATAGTAACTGATGAACCCTCGTCCTTCAATGCCATTTTAGGGTGTACTTGGATTCATGCCATGAAGACCTTACCTTCTTCTTACCACCAAATGCTCAATACTTTGATATTGATATCAAAGGAGATTAGAAGGCTGCTAAATCTTGTTATGTGGTCAAACAAGCGAAAGATGGGCCATCAAATAGCAGCAGTATTTCGAGTGCAGCAACGAACAAGGCGACTACAGAGTGGTGGAGCCTCTAAACCATCCCTGTTGAAATTTAGGTCGACTGAAACGATTAAAGTCTCGGAACCTCCCTTTCTCAAGAAGAAGTTGATGCCTTCTTATCACTCTTGTAGGAGTATTCCAATATATTTTCTTGGTCACACAATGATATGCAAGGCATCTCCCTTATTATGGCACAACTCCAACTCAAGATGCAGAAAGGATGCAAACCGATAGGATAGAAGTTAAGACGTTTCCATCCCTTGCGCTGTGAAGTAATTAAGGAGGAAGTTGACAATCTCCTTGTGGCAAATTTTATTTGAGAGATTCAGTACCCCAAATAGCTAGCCAATGTCATAGTTGTCCCTAAGAAAAATGGAAAATGGTGCGTTTATGTTGATTACTCCGACCATAATGATGCCTGCCTGAAAAATACATTCTGACCCCGAATTGACAAATTGTGGATGCCCTTGCCCGAGTATGTGTAGCCCTAAAATCGAAGTGCGATCAACCATCAACCCACGAAAGACCTGTGGATATCATGTGACCCGATACCACACCTTTGTGTCCCATTTACCGGGACTCATCATTTTACAAACCGGACAGAGTCCTTGTGGATATCGTCTTACCTGATACCACATCGTACGTCCCATTCACCGGGATCCATCATTTTAAAAAATTGGGCAGAGCCCTCTTCGTGCTAGGAGCTCTTTCAAAAACCATCTTGTATAATATACGAGTTCTCTGAGGGAAAACAACATTATGTAGGTACATCTGGGTTACTTGGTGGGACCAATTGTTTGCCTTTGCGGCTTGATCTCCACCTAGGCAATTAGCCGCTAAGGCTTCTCGCCTAAACGACGAACCTCACCTACAGGACTGCCCTCTAGTTTGCAAAGGCGAAGCCCACCTTCGCCTTAGCAAAGCTTACCTTCTTGACTGAGACAGTGCGAAATCTGCCTGAGAGTCTGACACAAAATTTTAAAGTTCCACTTTCCCTACTCTTTACATAATATTACATGCCAACATTCATTTACTACAAAAATAAATGTTACAAAACAATTACATAAGTAATTATAAAGCCACAATCCGGCTTTCTTTACCCTTGCGACCCAGGATGAGAGCTGTCCACCGACGCTTATCCCGCACCTGAAATGTTATCCCTTATAGGGTGAGTCATGCCCAGTAGAGTAATTCCTACAGAGGCTACTCCCCTCCTAAGTGCACATGCAATGCTTACACTTAACAATTTTCACATTCACATCATAATTCCAAGCAAGAAATGCAATCCTAGATTGGAATTCTACATGTCATGCCATGAAATGAGATGAGAGCCACTCATAAACCATGCTCAGTCTTCTAGGCTCCCACACATCATACTAGTCTTCTGGAATTCCTACCCTTATGATGAGATGGCCATGTGTGATAAACCGTCATTAATGGATTACATCCAATGATCATTTTCAAACAAAATTCATTTGTTATAAATCGAAAGCTTTTTGGATGTTACACCTCAAATGATCATTTCATTTACAAAGCCATGTGTCTTTTGTAGGCGTAATTTTCGAGTCTCATGCGCGGGCTTTACCGCTTCAACATTCTTTGGACTTTCACCGTTAGAGAGTCTGAACCAATCCGAGTCTTTCACCCGAGGGAGTATCTAGCCATTCTTGCTATTACTTGACACAAGTTTTTACTATTTTATTTAACAGTGCCACTCTGTTGGACTTCGTCCAACTGTACCGAGCCCACTCATCAATCACCAATTATGGTGTTGATCTCTACCATGTACTCACACCCATGAAATGCGATGTTCCCATGCATATGCAATGTAGTGTATCATTAAATGTCAATGCTTTGCTACATATGTAATGAATGCCATGTGGACAATTTATCTCATGCATTTAACCATGTATCATGGACAATTATATTACATGCATATAATTTCCAATTAGACACTCATAACAATGCTAATACATTAGAACACACATTAAAATTCATCAACCAAACAAGAAGCATGCTATCACATATCAAGCAACAATACACTTAATTCTCAAGGAAAAATGTGGCATATATGGTGCCCACAACAACAACCTAACAACCCTGCAGAGCTCAAAGCGGCCCAAACGGGCCCTTAACTACCAATTATTCTTTTAATCCCAAACAGTCCCTAAACACCTTTAAGGAACATATACATAATCACAAAACAAATTTACACATTTGGGCCGCACAAAAGCGAATTTAAAAAAGCCGTTTTAACGCAATAAACAATCCCTAAGGGCAAGGATTTCAGCTAAACAACCCTTAAACCATGCTTTGAGTAGGCCATGGACACTTCACAAATTGGGCCACGAGACCGGCCACAAATAGTCCCCCAACAACCTGCAGCAGGACTTCTTGGGTTCGCCTTGGCAAAGAATCACTCACCTAAGCGGACTAGTGCCACACAAAACCTGCTCCCAGGTTTGCCTGGGCAAACCACACCTTTTCCTAGGTGAACCCCTTCTCCTAGGTGAACCCCTTCTCCTAGGAAAAGAGCCAAAATTTCTGGAGAAGATACATGCCTTCGCCTAGGCGAAGGACATCGAGTTGGAACTAGAAACTCCCATTTTTTTTGCCCAAAAATTGAAGAATAAACCAAGGTAGGAAGAAGCCTTACCTCTTGAAGCGTAACAACACGGGTAGGAAGCCTTCCTAGCCCGAGATCTCCTCATTTGGATCTTCGATGAAACCCCTCCTTTTTGGTACCCATGTGTAGCCCTTTTCAAGTATATGAACTTTCACTCTTGGCTCTATGAATTTCGACCAGCGAAACTCCGAGGATAGAAGAGAGAAGCTTGGATGTCCTCTTCCTCTCCTCTCTCACTTAAAAAGGAAAAACAGCCCGAAAGGAAAGGTAAATTTATTTTGTTTCCCCACAAACCCTCGTTTAAGTTTAAGCGGGTGGCTCAAGTCGCGCCACATGTTCTGACCTATCGGTCTAGTTCACATATGAAATGATTTATTTCATCCCGGTTTAAGTTCAATTATTTTAAATGAACTTTAATTAATTAATTTTCCACTTTTGATATTTTTTTCCCTTAAATATCCCATTTTTTGGGTTAACTAGACACCTGACGCTCCGAAAATCGTGAAAAATCCACTGTATCGGAATTCAACGAAATTCGTCTAGGTAACTAGATTTTGAGAGACGAATCCAACGATGATGTTCGTTTTGTCATCCGAGATCTAGGAAAATTCCAAGTTTGTAACTTTGTACTATGACTCTGATTCTGGTTGCCCTTTTTGGAAATTTCAAATTTACGGGTTTTCTGATATGAACTTTGTCTTTCCTAAACGTCTACTTAGGCTATAATCAGATTCCTATGTTCCCACGAAGCAGTGAACCACGGCCTCCATAACAAACGGATGTCTTTGTTGTGTATCATGCCTTTTAGCCTTAAGAATGTCGAGGCAACTTACTAGCACATGATGTCCTGCATGTTTAAGCCCCTACTAGGAAAGTCAATGGAAGTATATGTACATGATATGCTGGTCAAATCACAGTCCCATGGAGACCATCTGGCCCACCTACGAGAGGCTTTTTCACTCATGAGGTTATACACCTATGACTGAACCCCTACAAATGCGCCTTTGAAATTCGAGATCTAAAGGAAGCAAAAGGGGAATAGAAATGGTGCCCTAGAAATTCATGGCCATCCTTCAAATTCAACCTCCTAAAAACATGAAGCAAATACAAGCTCTAATAAGAAAATTGGCAGCGTTGAACAAGTTCATCTCACAGATACTCATACTCGTCTCACATCCTTTCTAAAGCTGCCGTCGAGGAAGTAAGGTCCACAGGCTCAGCGGGGCTTTCTTAGCTATTAGAGATTACCTCGCCTCCCCACTAATTTTATCCTAGCCTTTTGAAGAAGAGGAACTCTATCTCTACCTAGCAGCCTTGGGAGTAGCGGTGAGCATGGCCTTGGTAAGGGCAAGCGTCGATGTAGACAAAGACCTGCATACTTTGTGAGTAAAATGCTAATAGATGCCAAGACTCGATATACTAACTTAGAGTGAATCTCTTTGGCACTCAAAATGGCAGCTAAGAAGATACACCCTACTTTCAAGCTCACACCATAATCGTCCTAATAGGCTACCCAATCAGAGTCATACTACATAAGCGGTATTCGGTGGCCAATTCGACATAAATATATCGCACAGGGTCCGCTATTAAAAGAAATTCGAGTGCTACGCTGAATTCATTACTGAGTTGTCAGACATGTCCAAGTATGGCATATGTGAACCATTGTGGATAGTAGAAATCGATGGTTCCTCCAAAGCGGTCAAGGGAGGAGCAGGTATGGTGTTGTAGTCTCTGGGGCTTACCCGTTGCTGGCTTGATTAAGTTTCGTTTTCTGTCTGAGAGCAGTAGGCCAGAATGCGAAGTTGTGCTAGTCAGTCTTCGAGTAGCCAAGGAGCTCTCAGTCTCAAACTTTGAACTTCGTTGTGATTAATAGTTGGTGGAATCCCAAATTCGTGGTGAATATAAGGCTAAGAACGAGAGAATGGCTCAATATCTAGCTATCAAGCATTCCCTAGTAGCTCGGTTTGCAAATTTTGTAGTGGCCCAAATCCAAAGATCAGAAAACATAATGGATGACGCCCTCGCAAATCTAGCTTCCGGCACATATACTCCTACTTGCATGGAATTGAATGTCTTGGCATCCCTCTATTTAGATCACGAAGGTCTTTATAGTTGACACCTGAATCAATGATTCATGGATGCTTTCAATCACTAGTTATTTGAAAAATGGAATTCTTCCCAAGGACAAAAGAGACGCCGCCATAACAAAAGCCCAAGTAGCCAAGTATGCCTTAATAAATGATGTTTTATAATGTCGGTCATTTTTCATGCCCATATGAAAGATGTGTGCCACCCGACGAGGCCAAGCACATTATTAATCAAATACATGGAGGTATTTGCGACACCCACATTGGCGGACAATCGTTATGTCTCAATATTATGACACAAGGTTTCTATTGGCCGACGATGAAGCAAGAGTCCTAATAGTTTGTCATGAGCTGCAATACTTGTCAAAAATTCGGCAATGCTATTCCTTGCTAACCACTACGACATTAGTATCTGACCCATGCCTTTATATGTGGGAATTGACGCCGTGGGTCTCTATCAAACCATAAGGCAAGGGTTCTCATCATTTACTACAATTATTTCACAAAATGACAGAGATTGAGCTATGTGCAAATTAAGGCCATCCACTTAAAACAGTTTGTGCAATGAAATATCATATGTCGATTCAGAGTTCTGCATGCTATCGTCTCGAAAAACGAGCTGCAATTCATCAGTAAGTCATTTCAGCAATTATGTGCAGAGTTTGGAGTAAAAAATATATACTCCACCCCTTGATACCCTAATCAAATGGCCAAGTCGAAGTTACGAACAAAACACTACACAACTACCTAAAGAAGATACTGACATCGGCTAAGGGAAAGTTGGTCGATGAGCTATCGATCGCACTCTGGGCCTACCCCACGTCACTAAGGCAACCTACCGCATAAACACCATAAGCCTTAGCCCGATTATCGAAGGCAATAATCTGATAGCATCATGGCCCGGACAATCTATGCACGCCGACGATACCACTCAAATCTCACTTTAATGCGAGCTTGAGGAAAGAGATCAGTTATGTAGGAATGGCAGAATATCATTTATTGAGCCTCATAAGAAGGAATGGACAAAATAGTGAACATGAAACTCATGAAGGCCTTCATACTCCGACGCACTTTCAATGAAAGAAAACTTAAACCAAATTAAGAGGTCCTTGCAATCCTCAATGTTAATTGAGGCGCTTATACGAGTTTCCTTGCAGAATGATTGAACCTCGTCCTTGGAACTCAGCTTATTTATAAAAATACTTCCAATAGTCCTCTGCATTATTTATGTTGAACCTTGGTTACCATGGAAGTTGAATAGTCGGTCTCTTATTTTTCTTCTCCACTCCACTTATTGTTGTATGGTCAATGGCCCTAGGCCTCGGCGACCTAAGCCACGGAAAGCCACTTGCCGCTATGGTAGCTAGCATCGACAACCACAGGCCTCGAGCATTTATACCCCCAAAAAGCGCTTACCTATGGTAGTTAGCCCTCGACGACCTTAAGCCTCGGTTAGCCTAAGCCCCAAAGGCAACTTTGCCTATGGCAGCTAGCCCTCGACGACCCTAGGCCTCGGGCAGCCTAAGCCACAAAAAGCCCACTTTGCCTATGGTAGCAAGCCCTCGACAACCCTAGGCATTGGGCAACCTAAGCCTCAAAAGGTCACTTTGCCTATGGCAGCTAGCCCTCGACGGCTCTAGGCCTCGAGTAGCCTAAGCCCCAAAAGGCACCTAGACCTCGGCGGTTCAAGTCCCACAGGCACATATTTTTCATTTTCATTATACAGGGAACAATTTTTAGAACCATAGGGTTAATTTTTTATTTTTTGTTTTATTCATGAAAACTATCTACAAAAAAAAAAAAAATTATATAGAATAGCTTCAACCTTGTCAATTGATAATGAGAGAAGGCCCATTGACCAGGCTCCTTAAGTAGCTCAACCCACTTCTTAGTCGTTTGATGAGTGAGATTTTGTGATGTGTATATAAAATTATGTAGAAAATATAAAAAAGAGCTATTCTCGTGTAAGTATAATACGCTTGTCAAGTAATATAGTGTACGAGATGTTCAAAGATCGATCCACATGGAAAATGGGATGCTGAGTACCAAAATTATAATACCTTTCTAATATTCAAACGGTTAAAGATGGTTTAAACATCAATTAAACTAAGTTGCTGAAATCTAAATCTAACTAATTAAACTATGAAACTAAGGGATACCAAGAGCTGATAAAATCCTAACGTATTTGGTGCAATTGAACAATCATCCTATATCTGAGTCAAGATTTCATTCTATTGTCACTTGAAAAAGCTTCCAAGGCGACTCTTGCCTAATTTAATTATAAGCCTCTCTCGAGGTCAGATAACCTACCAATTAACACTAGGTCTTTGCTTCACCAACCCTGCTATTAGAGATGCTTTAAGACCCAAGAATCTCACACGCCTTCTAATTACCGATGATTTCTACACCACCTAGCTAATTAGGTTGATTCACCTATGTCTAGTTCCCTACTCCCTTCTTAGATCTCATAGAGAACCACTCACCATATTGAGATTAGCTAGAAATAAATATGTAAATAATAATTAAGAATGAATCAATTGATAGACAATCACAGAGGAACAATAGAAAAAGGAAAATCAACTTTTAGATATAAGATCCATGTCAAAAATACAACCAAAACCCTAGACTATGAAATTAAAGCATATTAAAGTTTGGTACATCACAAATCTAGGATAAAACATGAGAAAAGAGAAAGAAGAAACTCTAATAATCAAAATGATGGCGATTTTCAGATTTTCTTCCACAAATCTTATGGTCTTCATGAAATCTTTCAAAACAACTCATCCCCTCTCGTTCCTGTGCTGACAAAGTCCCACTCGAGCCCCAGCCTACTCTCCCCTTTTGTTCTCGGAGTTTGAACTTTAAAACCGTCAATTCTAGGCTAAAAACGGGCTAAAAATCGACCCAAAACCAATCCCAAACGTCGCGATGTCATTTGGCAACGTCGCGACATCGGGATGCTCTATTTCTGCACTCTCTGCAACGTCGCGACGTTGTTGCTTTGTTTTTTTGCACTAACTTCAGAAGACCATAATCTGTCATCCGAACTTTGATTTGGGTGTTCTTAGTACCGTTGGAAAGATCTTGAAGTGTATCATCTAGATATGAACTGGAAAAATACTTTAGAAATGATTATAAAGACTTGATGTACAGAATTATCCAACTAGTCACTTTTTAACTCTCTTCTCTTCTTCCTTCAACTACCAATAGTCATAACTTGATCATTTGAAGTCCAAATGGACCGAATAAGGTCTCTTTGAAAAGCATGAGAAATATCCTATCCATCCATATGTCTTGTAGCCATTAGGGATTGTGTAGCTTAAAACATCAAAACACGATGGTACACTCTTGCATGTGGTTGTTGATTTTAGGCTTTATCTCTTTGTTTTTGCTCCATATTGGCTCATGGTTGACCTAATCAAAAATTAAACATTTAGAGCATTAGATTCTTTATTTATATAATAAAACTACTAAAAATATAAGTAAAACATAGGGATAAAATGAGTATGAAGTATACTCATCAGGCTTTCTCCACCTCTTTCTCTAACTCAGGCACTCGTGACTCTGCCTACACTTCGTTGTACAACACCTGAGCACCCTCGCGCAGATAAGAAAGAAAGCTAAATTGATGTTGTCGCCTATCACGGTATTTGGTCATATAGGCGCCAAACACGCTCATTTGCATGGACGATACAAAAGTGTAAGCAAAAGAAGAAGAGTCCATATATATGCAAAATAATAATAATAATAATAATAAAATAAAATGGGTTTACAGTGGCGGCCATCTTGAAGGAAGTAGCGTTCTTCATGACTCTGCACTCCTTCACTTCCTCCCACCATACCCTTTGCCCCTCTTGAAGTAAGACCTTCTCGTCACAGGCGCCAAGAAGCTTCTCGAATAGAGAGGATTCGATAGAAGAGCCTCGGGATGGGGGAGACGTCGGCTTTTCCAAATAGGGGAGTCTAGAGCGTGCTCCAGCTTTCTCCTTCCCCTTCGAGCAAAACGGCTTCACTCCATTAGGGCAAACTCTCACGTCCCTCCATCCTTATCCGCGCCCAGGGTCTAAGGAGGTCAGCGGGCCCATAGGGAGAAAGCAGATCAGGCTCCTCCCTTGCAGGAACAGGCGACCAGGCTACACACTCGGCTTTTGCATCTGTGACACTATCTTGGCTCTCTTTCCCTGGCCTCTTCCATCCAAGCTGCAGTGTAGAGGTTGGGTGGGGACGGGTAGGGATGCAATCTCCCGGCTTCGTCCTCGGGCATCTACTTCAGCTGTCGTTCCTTTGCTCCCGATCAGAGACAAGCACACTTTCCCGTTCTCGTGCATGGGCATTCGACGACCCCGTAAAATTTAACCTCGAGACTTTCTAAGGGCTGAACTCTTTCAGGTTGTCGATGACCTCTTGGATATCTGTCGGGGACAACAGGAGCTTGAAGTCCCTCTCCCAGCTCGGGCAGCTCAGAACCCGCACTAGAAGATCAAACTGGGCAGGATCAAGGTTGTCCACAAGCTTCCCTCGACTTCGAATAGTTGCCAAAACACAAACAAAGCCATCAAAAACATCAAAGTAACGAACAAGGGATGAACAAGCTCTAAGTACCTACACCAGACCTGATTCTGGATCGATGTTTAAACTAACCTCTCGGAGCATATGGTCCTTTGCACAACCCGAAGCACTGAACATCAAAACATTACTCTATGGCTTGTTTTTGCTGGTATTGGGCAAGTTGGTAACGAGTTGCAACAATTTGATATCGAAAACAAAGTAGTATTTCCCCAAATTATGTCGCTTTATGGTATATGCGTAAAGGACCTCTTCTAACCCTAAGCATATGTCATACTAGCGATTCAACATGCACACCCCCAAAAGGACATGTATAATGTTCACATGTGTGTGGATGGGATAAAGACGAGTGTGATAAAAAAAATTAGTGCACCAGCTCGTGTAAAGGGAACCTCAGCCCCTTACTAAAGTAGACTTCTGGCCAGTACATAAAATTCACCCCATCCTGATCCTCCTCCGTACTAGCTACAAACTAAGGTCTTGGCGGAGGAAAAGAAACCTGGACATTATGAGGGAAGGAGTACTTCCTCTAAAAATCATCGGCCCAAGCCTCCCCGATGGGCTTGAGCCGTATTATAATACAGCTGGTGTCGGCGCAAGGAGCACCCTCAAAGCTAGATGAGGACGTTTCCTGAACACGAGGCCATCCGGGGTCAACACCCCTACCACCTTCGGCCATCCTCTAAGTGTCTTCACCTCTAAAACGAGACAAGGAAAAAACATTAGGGTCACTCATCTAGCCACCAAAGAGGTAACTTATGATAAGAAAACAAAAATGAGGAGGACAAAAGTCGTTGACTAGTCTATTCAACCCAGGACACCCGTAGTAGAAAAAGCCCTTACCGATAAGCAAATGCAAGCTGACCTCACGCCCTCCTAAAAAAAAAAAAAAGGTAAGCTTTGGTAGTTGGAACACACCTTCACCACAAGGTTGATCGCGAGCAGCATATCAACAAGAACTCCAATAGGGCAGGAACCACCGATGGAGACAATTACCTAGAAAAAACAGAAACCAAGGAAGTGAGAAGGCAAAGGTGTTACTCTTTGTGAAAGTGATCAAAGAAGTCCCCAAAGTCAGGTTTTGCAAGATATTTAAGCCCTAAATTTTCATCATTGTTGGTGAGATATTCAAAATAGCTTTAGAAAAGTTGTCTGTACTAAGCGTCGCCTATCCCCAAGCCTAACTAGACGTTGCCACCTGTCTAAACTAGATGCATGGGATCACAGGCGCAATCATGGTCAAACAGCACACAGATACCAAAATTACATAAGCGCCAATCCAGCACTACTGTCTTGCACTAATGCTACAGGGCTAATAGAATAGGATAAGTATAAAACCCACATGCGTGACACATAAGCAACCCGGATGACCTGACAACCCGAGACCAATCCTAAGGGATCGAGCATAATACTTGTCAAGCACTCGTCAAGCATATGGCCCAAGGAAGTAGGACTTCCCTCGATCGGGCATATTGTTCGATGTGAATTATACATGCATTTTGAGTGTGTTTTTCATGCATTTATATAACTTGAATGCTAAATTCACACCTTATTTATCAATATTACACTAATCCCCCATTCTGCAATGTTTTGCATAATATGAAGGAAAAATCAAGCAAAAGAAGAGCTAAATGACATGAGGCAAGAACCAGAGATGAAAAACAAAAGACTTCTTAGGTTCCCCTAAGCGTAGGCCAACCTTTGCCTAGGTGAAGAGGTTCGCCTAGGCAGAGGAGTAACTCGCCTAGGCGTACCAACACTGCCATTTGAAGCATGCCAAGACCACTCTCGGGGGCGAAGCTTGCCTTCGCCTAGGCGAAGGACACCACATCAGAAGAAGACACGTGTCTACACCTAAGCAAAGAACATCAGCTAGAACATGAATATTCCCATTTTTAGCCCAATCATTGGTCTATTTCCTGATGGTATATATAGTAAATATGTAATAGACCTAAAGAAAGGAGGAAAAACCTAGAGGAGGCTGACACACTCCCATTTTCTAGGGGTTTCTCTCTAAGCTTAGTTCTTTTTAGGGTTTTTAGTTTTACTTGATTTTGAGCTCATTTTTGCAGCTGAATTGGAAGATCCAAGTGCTAGGGGGTAACTTGTAGCAGTGGAGTTGAGTTTTGGACTAGATTGATCTAATATTTGTTTTGTATTCCTAAACTCTGCTCTCATTCTTAATCTTTCAGTATTTTATTTGGTGCAAATATTATATTGTTGGGTTTTGAGGCTATTATGAATGGCTAATTTCTCCTATAGGACTGGTTGTTGAAATTGGTGGTTGACTTATGTTTTTATTGAATGGTTTTGGTGAATTTATGCTTGTGTTGAGGTTGTATGCATGTGGTTCCTTTATTGTCCAGGTTTTTATTTAATTGTTGTATGCTAGAGGGTGAAGTTGAGACCTAAAGCTCAAGGGGTTCTAGAGTGACAGCTGGAAGCATCCCCTTAGGAATTGATTTTTACCTTTAATGTCCCATAATTGTTAAAGGCGAATTAACTTAATCAAAGAGATTTAGGAAACTAGGAATGCCTAGTATTAGGTTGATTTTATTAAGAGGGACATCATTCAACCTTATCTTGAAGATGTTAAGGACTAAGGATCGATAACGGGTAACTTTCTATCCTTGAGGACGAAAGGAGACGATAAGTTCTAAGGGTGTTTGCCTTAAGTCAGTATCACATTGTTTGACCTAGAAGGACCAAAAGGAGAATAGGAATGAGGTGTGAGAAATTGAGGGGAGACAGGAAAGTGTAAACCTCATATCGAGTTCCTTGTGTAAGCACGAGAATATATTCATTTTGATCTATAGTTTATGGTTATAAGTCACAAACCGATCAATGGAGACAACCGGCCATAGTGTTAATCATTAAAGTTTTCTTTCATTTCACTTCAATAATTTGCTGATTTTCAAGATTTAGGTTAGTTTAATTTAGTTTTAAGTCACTGATTCATCCATCATCCCAATCAGTCACATCGCTTGGATATTGAATTTCTATAGTAGTCGATGTACTTAATCCCCAGTTAAACCAAATTTTCCTGTGGGTTCGATACTTTGGGTTTTTAATTAAAAAGCCACTATATTACTTGTGATTTGTACACTTGTGGATTTGTTTGTTTTTATGCCAAATTTTATATATATGCAAATAACTGAACACATATCAGACATCCCTCACGTCGGGCATATTGGGCCGCAGGCGGGTTTTCTCAGCCCAGATTAGACTAGGTCACCTTGGAAGCGATAGAATCGTCTTACATGGATATAAGAATACAGTATTACGTTGAGGATTGTGAGCCAATTGTAATAAGCCATGTGGCACCCATAAAAAGTATAAATTGATAATCTTGTAATGAGTAAGGCAAGTGATTCTTGAGAGAGCAATTAGAGAGAAATATAAATTCTTTGGAAGGTTTTTACCTTTTCAAGATAATGAAGTTTTATTCTTTTTACTTTGATATATTAAATATAAATAGGATATGACTATTTACAAGTGTTTGGGAAACCAAATTTACATGTAATCTAAGATAACTAATGTAAAACCCGGGAAAAAAAATTGAAAAATTTATGAAAAAAAAGGGCAAAACAGTGATTCGTCGATACGTACAGGTTGAAAACCTGAAAGTTTTCTAGATCTTGGATGACGAAATGGACCTCACCGTTGGGTTCATCTCACGAAATTTAGTTGCCTAAGCAAATTTCATTGAATTCCTAGATAGTTAGAATTTCACATTTTTCGAGGCATCGGGTGTCGAGTGACACATGGCAGGCCATGGGAGTGACACATGGCAAGCCATGTGTCAAAGTGCATGTCTTTATAAGACACATGGCAAGCCATGTGTGTGACACATGGCAAGCCATGTGTCACCTTGCATGCAATGTCAAATTATGTATAAATAGGAAGTGTTCGTAGATGAAGGAAAGAGGAGGAAAGGAAAAGAGAAAGGGAGGAAAGGAAAGAAAAGGAAAGAAGAAAAGAGAAGAAAAATGAGGAAGAAAGAAAATGAGAGGAAAGGAAGCAAAGTAAAAGGAAGAGGTAGGCGCCTGGTGAAGCCGGAGACCAGTATGAAGGACCGAATCGCTACAAAGGGAGTAGGTTTCCTCTACTTCGGTTATTTTACGCCTAGGGAGCTCGTGTGGCCTGTGGTTTCACCCCATTTCAGGGCAAATTTAAGATGTGTGTGGTTTGGTTATTGTTGTGTGACGGTCAAAGACTGGTTTCACAGGGTTTTGGGACTGTCCGAGACCGAACACTGTGTTACGGAAAGCTTGTTGAGTCTAGAATTTTATAAGATGAAGTGCTCAGCCAAAACATGGGCTAAACATTGGGCTGGGTCACGGACATTTGAGGAATGGTTCGTTCTGGTTTCTGGAACTTCTGTTTTCGGAACCAATTTGTATCTAAAATGCTTGGGGCTGCGTATTGTCTGAGCAAGGAATTGAGTGTTGGATGTTTTGTGTGGTATTTAAAAAAGCTGGACTTTCTGGACTAAGTCCATATTATTTCCGAGGCCAAGCATGGTGGTTATGGTCGGGGGCTAATGTGTGTTATTCTTTGTAAATTGCATAACATCTTTGAATATGTAGAAATTATGTGATATATGTGTGATAAAAATTGAAAGAATTATATGTATTATATATAATTTATCCATGACACTTGACATGTAGTGTAATAGATATGTTGTATGTGACACGTAGCGTACATGTAGGCATGAAATGGCATGCAATGACATTTGCATTGCATTTATGCACGGGACATCACGTTGAGTCGGGTGTGAGTGCATGGTTAGGGTCGACACTGTGTTTAGTGTTTGATGGGAAATCGACACTGTGTTTGGTGTTCGATGTATGTCGTGAGAACATGGTAAATCAACATTGTGTTAGTGTTCGATGTATGTCATGAGGACATGGTTAATCGACACTGTGTTTGGTGTTCAATGGTAAGCTCAGTAAAATGGGATAACGTCTGAATTGAGGCTCACGGTTGCATGGCATGAAAAGTACGTGTGTAATGGGTGAAGCAAGTAAGGGATAGACACCCTCGAATTGAAAAACTTTGGTATATGGTTTAGACATGGCTTAGGAGGCGAGCGCAAAAAATGTTGTATAGGCGTGCGGCCTCCTGCGGTTAGAACCTGGAAATCCGTGGCCCACAAATGCATAACATATAGTACTTGGTAAGGAAATAAGTAGGCATTAGCGATATCCAATGTGTCTCGAATTACAAAATAAAAAGCTTTTGTTTTGAAAAAAGTCGGCGCGGGGCGTCCTTGGCGGTTTTCCGCAGCATGCGAGGTGTGAGGAGTCGGTGAGGACCGAGTTTGAGTCATAAGGGCACTACTACATTAAGCGACATGTAGACATTCAGATTTTTATCGGAGTATAGGTATTTAAATCGTGTGATTGTGTAACTTAGGCATTGCATGTGCACTTAGGTGAGGAGTAGCCCATGGAAATATATCACTAGGCTTTACTGTACCGTCGTAGGATCACTGCCCTTTGGGTACACGAGAGGACGAGGCGCTCCTTCGGTAGTGAGTATGAAGAAGGTCGGGTTGTGGCGCCGGAAACGCTATGCAGCAAAATATATTGGGACAATGTTTGGTCTATTTTGTCTTGTAAAGGATTGTATATCAAACTCTTGTATAATAATATGGAAAATTTGTATACATTTACAAAGAAAAATATAGAAAATGAGTGCAATAAGATAGGATTGACCAGGCGTGAACATCGAATCATCAGCTCGTAAACATTCCGCGGGTTGATGGGTTGTTAACCGGACCCCTAGGTTGAAGTGTAACAATTAATATTTACTTTACAAAGTTGACCAATATTCATTTTGTAAATTGATTGTCATTGACGCGCCTCCTTACAACACATATTAATTTTAATAAACCCAAGAAGCAGACAACGTAGAAAATTATCAAGGATGATAGGATGTTTGAAATATAGTCTATAATGCGTATTGCACTACGGACGACCTAGTAATTTATTACAAGTTGTACTTTTTTTCTCCATTCCTGGGTACTTCTTAGTTATTTTGAC
The DNA here is from genome assembly GCA_016808115.1 of Tetrastigma voinierianum. NCBI lineage: Eukaryota > Viridiplantae > Streptophyta > Magnoliopsida > Vitales > Vitaceae > Tetrastigma > Tetrastigma voinierianum. The sequence goes on from JAEQBH010008592.1 coordinate 79,949, forward strand.
CTTCTATAGTTTCAGTCACATAACTTCGAGTATGACTTTCCGTAGAGTTCACGCTCCATTAGCCCTCTGTAATGACTGCAACGCCGATCCTTTTGAATAGAGCCGGAGACCAGTAAGGTGACAAGGCTAGGCGCCGGACCCATATCGCGCCGTCAGTTTTGGGTTTGTAAAATGTTGCAATAGACAACCTCTCTTGATAGAGTTCACAATTGCGCGATGCTTTCGATGCTCGGTAAGCTCCATTTGTTACCATCTGCCAAATCATGGAAAACAGATCGATCCAGGGAATTGAGGGACAGTTAGTTGTTTTTGACATCATGATACAGAAATATATTCATTCTCAAGAGATTTCAAAGGCAGAGCAACTATGGTTGTGAGCTGACGATTGATTTCATGTGCAGCCTGAATGCTATTGTTTGTTTTGTGTTGAAACCTTCTTTCAATTTTGACTTCTATTGTGACCCAAATTAATTTTGGCTGTGGCCCATCTATGTGTGGCCAAATTAAGTCGGGCCAAGCACATTTTCGTGAATAAAATGAAGTTCAAACCCATGAAATTAGGATTATGGATTTCTTTGGAGATAGAGTAAAACAACAAGAGGATAAGTGGGTAGTTAACAGCAAGTTGATAAGTAGGCAAATAGAGAAAATGGAGAACTGTCATTTCGAGTCAAGCCTAGTTTTTCCTTTTTAAGTTTTATTTCTCCAATACTTTGTCATTTCGACAGCCTTCAGTTCATTCTCTTTAATCTATTTAATGTGGCATTATTTACTTGAATTCTGGGAACTGTCAAATTAACTAAGAAACCTACTTTTTACCCGATTAGAAATGTGATTTTAAGCGCATTATTAATTTGAAAACACTTTATATGTTAAAGTGAAATTCATAAAATTCACCAACTTCTGTTATTTGGAATAATTCTACTATATTTTCCCTGCCAGAACATACTACTCGTTTTTATCTAAGAATATCAATATTAAATTATTCTTTACAAAAATCAATATTAAATTCCTATTATAAATAACATGATGCAGTAGTTTATCGATGAGGCCTCACTCAATGATTAAAAGGCAAATGATAAGAAAAGACTAGATTCGAGTATCCAAAAACAGAATATTACAATGTTGTAATTCTAAGTTAATAGATATCCAAAAAAAACTGGTTGTAGTAGTAGCCTATTTATCACACATCACTATTTGAATTTTTGAATCAAGCATGTCATTAAATATATTAATAACTTTGTTTTTATTATCATTCCTATGATTTTATGATATAAATAAAAAATTTAATAAATGAGAACTATTTTCAAGAAAGAAGAATTTAGACCAAAACAGTGTCTGACGAAGTGGGAAAGTGAATTGGTTGGCTTTTGGTGTATATAAGTGGGAAAGGAGGACAGTAATGTCAGCATGAGAAATATAATTAAGTACAAGAGGACGATCTTGAAAATATGCATAAGCTTATTATTTTAGTGCATAAAAAATAATTATTGATTTATTTATTCCAAAGTTTTCTGTTAATGCCCATAGTTTTAGAAAATGAGGCCATGGTTGAGTACCTCCCTAAATGTCTCTATGTTGACAATGAAAGCATTAGGAAGGGTTTAATTGGAATCCCATCCCATCTTTCATATCTGGAGTCCTTCCATTTCATTGACTTGAAACAATATGGCGGAATTGATGGATCCGAATGAGGGGCTAAGCCTATAACTTGGTCGGGTTGTGGACATGGTGGATAACATTTCATCCTCATTCCCTGATACCCTTCTTCAAACAATTCTTTCATTTCATTTTCTTCCATTTTTAGAGCTTTTGCCATGAGCCCAAGGATTGTCATGGCAAGATTTCTCAGTTCAACTGAATAAACTTCCAAAGCATCCCTGCACGAAAAAGATAGTTGGACACTTCATTCCTAATTGTTGAGCTAGGCCACTAGCTTTACTTGAATCCATTATTTGATATTTTTAGAAATCTAATCCTTTATGCATTTTTGGCAAAATTATCTTTCTTTTGTCTAGTAAAAATAACTCGTTCTTTCAATAAAATCCATCAAATGAATAAGGACATTTTGATCTAAAATGAGTTAATGCTGAAGAAAAAACATGACAAAGATTAAATTACAGTATTCGATATTATATATATATAGATAGAGAGAGAGAGAGGAGAGAGAGAGAGAGAGAAAGAGAGAACCTGAGCGGGACATGTAGCTTGGGCAACAAGTGGGGTTTCCTTAAATGAGTTGGAAGAGTGAGGATGTAGAACACCGTCTGCCCAATCAAGTTTCTGATCCTCGGAAAGAACAAAGGCCTGTCCATATCCTTCCCATCTCTGGCAGTTGACAAAACCTCTTCTTCTCTTCCAATGGGAGGTTGAAGAATTCTTGTATCTCTATTTTCATTTTCTCTATCAAAGAAGAGCTCATTCCATGATTTATCAACTGCAATTATAATGACTGAGCAAATTAAAATCACCTGCTAAATTTAATTAAATAATTATATATTATAGGTCAATTTAATTAAAAGATCATTTGAAAATTAAAATTTTGAAATCTAACTCCTCATCAAATTTTGATTTTATTTTGATAAAAATATTCTCATAGTTTTTTCTTCTTTTTTTTTTTGTAAAAATAATATTTTCTTTTCAAAGACACATGTAAATACATGAAAGGATAAAAAAACATTTTTTTACATAATGAATCATTTTCGAGTAAAAAATATAGGAAATGTTAGGATTTATATTTTGACTTATTTGAGCTCTTTTAAGCAAATATTTTTATATTGTACCAGTAATCAAATTGGTACCATACCTGGAAAAAACCCGTCTTTGCAAGCAGAGTGCAACTTGTCCAGCTCTGAATCCATGAAATCTCCGGAAACCAAGCGGCTAAAGTCGATGACGGGGACATCGCCGGTTGAAGAACAAGTGGTAGAATTGTTTAAGATCGGAGGGTCAAGCTCAGGACGCAGGTATCTCGGAGGAACTGTAGTGAGCGTCTTGTTGCTAACTCCTGAACGCTGGAACCGGCAGAGATCCTCGAAGGTGCTGCTTTTGTGGATCCTCCAGTAAAGACGACAAACAGATACTTGCGGAACTCTGTAGCCGCCTTGCGCGCATATGTCGCATTTAGATTATGGTTTACATTAAGTAATTGGATCTAAGTGGTTTGGGATATTTTAGTGAAAATAGTTTCAGTATCATCGTGACCCAACTCACCAATATTATATGAAATTAAATTTTAAATTTAAAGTAAATATATTGTTGATTTATGGCCCCAAATTTGATTTTGGGCTTATATCCAATCTGAAGACTCGTTGTAGGCCTTTTGTGTAAAGAAAAGTTGCAGAAAAATAGGATCTGTTTTTTGTAAGCGAGGAGAATTTGGGCCGTCTGCAGCTCACAACTAATCTTAAAGGGGTACGAGAGCTTGCTCCTGCGATATGGACCTTTTTGCTTAGGTATTTTCGTCATATCAACATATTATGATTTATTCTTTATTCCGATGTACTTTATTATTTTTCTTAGATTCATAATAAAGATTTCTCCTTTACCCGTAGTTTTTTCCCGCAAGGGTTTTCACGTAAATTTAGTGTTTTTCTTTGTTTCGTATTTTATTATTGTGCCATTGATTTCAACATGGATGATAATTATTTGTAATTAATGAAATGAGGGTTAAGATAGGTATTTTAATGAATAGGACAAAGAGTTAGGGTGGAAATTACATATTCTCGTTGCCTTATTATCATCCCCTATATTTAATTAATAAGGCCGCAAGAAAAGCTAGCACATTCTAGCTAGAAGAGTTGTAGTTTGAATTGTCAATGATAAAGATATATTAAATCTTTTAGGAATAAATAATTGAGTAGTTTCTTATTTTTTATGATATTTTTATGTAATTTAAAGAAATGATTGTTTTCATTCATAAGTATAGGTATAGTTTGTCAAACTCATAGTTGGCATTGTTGAATTTTGATTTTATCTTTATTTTTTATCTTCTTTCTCATGTGAATCTTCATCTTAAATAACAAGTTGTTGTAAATAAAGGAATTATTCATGTGGTGAATGACCACATACATGAACCTAATAACCTATTGAATAAGAATGAATGACCAAATGAGTAAAGTCAATTCATGAAGGCTTTCCATAGATTCCTTTATGAACCTCATTTATATGGTTCAAGTATAAGGGGATCAGGTAAGCCTATAAAAGACTCTCCCTTCTTTGTACAATTGCATCCCTTTTAAGAAAGAAAGAAAGGAAGAAAGAAAGTTCTCTCCCTCCATTTATCTCTCTTTCTTGTTCATTTATAAGTTCCCTCTCTTTTCCTCTATTTTTCTTGTTATGTACATAAAGGGAATAATATACTTCTCTTTAGCTTTGCACTGTATAATAATTTTACAACACGTTATTAGCACGAGTTTGCTCTGAAGGTATTATCTAATCTAACAGATTTATTTTAAGTTTGCATAAATATCAATATTTGATTTTGATTAGAAACAAAAAGCTATATTATTGTTAGCAATTTATAATATATTTGATTCTTATTATTTTGTCATACGTCAAAAGTTTTTCAATAATATCAAAAACTCAAGTTTATAACATTTAACATTTTAGAAATGAATTATTATCTTGGAGAAACAATAAAAGAAGGAAATAAAGAGTCCCAGCAGGACTGTGCAAAGGCACTAATTTTCTTTAGGCATTATCTCCATGAGGATCTGAAAAATGAGTATCTCACTATAAAAGATCATTTCACTCTATGGAATAACTTGAAAGATAGATTTGACCATCAAAAAACGGTGATTTTACCAAAAGCTCGCTATGACTAGATGCACCTGAGGTTACAAGATTTTAAAATAGTTAATGAGTATAACTCCACTTTATTTAAAATAAGCTCCAGATTGAAGCTATGTGGAGAAAAAATCACGGATGATGACATTCTAGAAAAACCATTCACAACGTTTCATGCCTCTAATGTGCTCTTGCAACAGCCATATAGAGAGCATAGATTTACTAAATATTCAGAGTTAATATCATGTCTTCTAGTAGTTGAACAAAATAATGAGCTTTTGATGAAAAATCACCAGTCTCATCCAACTGGATTCGAACCATTCCTTGCAGTGATTGTGATATCGTCCCAAACCCACGGGAGTGGACGTGGTTGTGGTCGTGGGCAGAATTCCCGACACTCAAATAATCATCCTTCTAACCCCTTCAAAAGGAAATACCCATTTCCCTGCCAGAAGCGAAATAATGGTGAGACAAAACAAGAAATCTGCTTAGTTTTAAAGATGTTACTTAAAATGGTTCTCTCATGTGTAGGAAAGAAGATAATAAAGAAAGTTTATATATTACCTCTATAATTTATGGGAAAAATATTGTTGCGGAAAAGTTCTCAGCATTCTCCTTTGGTATATGATAGGACCATAAAGCCAGACAGGTCATATCTTTGTAATCGCAGTTCAATGACCAGAGATGCACTCTTTAGGCATGCTGAGCTTACTAGGTCACCCTGGATCTTGCGAATCATAAAACAATCACATGGGCATCCATTAAAGAACCGGAAGATTCTTTTTCCCAATGAATTTTCTTGTGACCCTTGTTCACAAGGCAACTTAATAGTCAAACCATCATTTAATAAAATCATGTCTAAATCACCAGTTTTTTTTTTAAAAAAAAGAATACATGGGGACATATGTGGACCTATTCATCCACCATGTGGACCTTTTTCGTTTATGGTCATAGATGCCTCCACTAGATGGTCACATGGATGTCTTCTTTCCACGAAATGTTGCATTTGCTAGCTCCTTGCACAAATGATCAAATTAAGAGCATAATTCCCTGATTATCCAATCAAGATAATAAGACTTGATAATGCTAGTGAATTTACTTCACAAACTCTCAAATGACTATTGTATGTCAATTGGGGTAAATATTGAGCATCTTGTTGCTCATGTTCATACCCAAAATGGTTTAGTGGAGTCTTTAATCAAATGTCTTCAATTAATAACTAGACCATTGCTGATGAAGACCAAATTACCAACATCTACCTAGGGACATGTTGTTATTCATGCTGTAAGTCTAATAAGAATTAGACCAACATCTTACCATGAGTACTCCCCTTCACAACTTGTATTGGGTAAACAACCAAATATTTCTCACTTACGAATCTTTGGTTGTGTAGTCTATATACCAATTGCACCTACATAACGCACTAAAATAATTCCCCATTGAAGAAGACTTTGGATTTATGTAGGTTTTGATTCTTCGTCTATCATAAGATATCTTGAACCCTTAATGGAAGATATTTTTACAGCACAGGATTGTGTTCTAATGGTGTTTTCCTCCATTAGGGGGAGAAAAGTTAGTTCCAGAAGAACGACAACAAATTACTTGTAATTCATCTATAATGTCTCATTTTGATCCTTGTACAAATCAATGTGAACTGGAGGTTTAAAGGATCATTCATTTGCAAAATATTGCAATTCAATTACCAGATGCTTTTATTGATACAAAGAAAGTGACAAAGTCACATATCTCGGATGCAAATGCTCCAGCACGGATTAATGTCCCTGAAGAACAATTAGCAAATGAGTCTAAAATACGCCTGAAGCGTGGGAGACCTGTTTGCTCAAAAGATATAACTCCCCAGAAGAGAACACAAATGAGATTTGATACCCTTAAAAAGGTACATGATAAACAAAAGGCCCATGTAGAGGCATTTGATAAACAAAAGGCTCCTGTAGAGGTATTTGGTGAACAAGAGGCCCTTGTAGAGGCATATATTGAACAAAAGACCCTTGAAGAGGTTCGAAATAAAGAATTAGCCCTTGAAGAGGCACATGTACCTGAAAATTATAAGATCTCAATAAATTATGTGCACAATACAAAAAAATGAGATCGAAATAAAGTTATTATCAATAATATTTTTTCTTCCCAAATGGCCTTAGACATCATAAGAAATGATGAGGATCCCGAACCACAAAATGAGGAAGAATGTTGAAATAGAAATGATTGGAGCCTGGAAAGAAGCTAGTAAGCAAATTAAACTCGTTAATGGCTTGAGACATTTTGGACATAGTCAAACACCTAAAAATTGTAAAAACTGTTGGGTACAAATGGGTATTTGTACGAAAGTGCAATAAAAATAATGAGATCATAAGATATAAAGCATGATTAGTAGCACAAGGTTTCTTGCAGAGACCTGATATTGACTACGAGGAAACATATTCTCCTGTCATGAACACAATTACTTTCCACTTTATAATAAGCAGCCAGTCTCTAAAGGGCGCATATCAAATCTCATGGATGTCATCGACTTATCTATATGGATCCATAGATAATGATATATATATGAAAATCCTAAAGGATTTTAAATTGTTTTGAAACAAATAATACAAACACAAGTAATATGTGCTCAAGTAAAAATTACAACGATCTCTATGGATTGAAGCAATCTAAGCATGTGGTGTCGCCTCAAAGAGTATTTATTAAAAGGGTATCTGAGGCAGCACATATACAAAAATTTACATTTCATTAAGAGAAATCGAAACGAATTTGCAATTATTGCTGCGTATGTTGATAATCTAAATCTTATTGGGACTCCTGAAGAGCTTACAAGAACAACAAAATATTTGAAAAATGAATTTGAGATGAAAGATCTTAGGAAAGCAAAATTTTATCTCGGCTTGCAGATCAAGCATTTCCCTACTGGAGTTTTAGTTCATCAACCAACATATACTAAGAAAATTTTAAAACGTTTTTATATGGATAAAGCACACCATTTAAGTTCGTTAATGATTGTCCGTTCACTTGATCTGAAAAATGACCCATTTCGTCCTTATGAAAAGGGTGAAGAATTACTTGGTCCTGAAGTACCTTATCTTAGTGTCATTGGTGTACTTATGTATCTTGCTAACTGTACTCACCCAGATATTGTTTTTCCTGTCAATTTACTGGCCAGGTATCGTTCCTCTCTAACCCAAAGACATTGGAATGGTATCAAGCATATTTTGCGCTACCTCTAAGGAACAACTGATATGAATTTATTTTACTTAAAGAAATCAAAGCAACAATTGTTTGGATATGCTGATGTAGGATACCTTTCAAACCCACATAAGGCTAGATCACAAACAGGGTATGTGTTTAATTGTAATGGAACTGCTATTTCATGGAGATCTTTTAAGCAAACAATGGTGGCCACATCATCAAATCATTCATAGATTATAGCAATTCACGAAGCAAGTCGTGAATGCATATGGCTAAGATCGATGATTCAACATATCCAAGAATCATGCGGACTCCCCCTCTATCAAAGACAACCCGACAACATTATTTGAAGATAATGCTGCATGCATTGCACAAATCAAATGAGGTTATATCAAAAGAGATAGAACTAAATACATTTCTCCAAAGTTCTTTTATACACATGAACTCCAGAAGAGTGTTGAAATTGATGTTTAACAAATACACTCAAGTGATAATCTAGCAGACTTATTCACGAAGTCATTGCCAACCTCAACATTCAAGAAGCTAATACATAAGATTAGAATATGTCAACTTAAAGATATCGACATGAGGGGGAGCATGCTTATGACAAGATGTTAGTGTATTGCACTCTTTTTCCCTTCGTCCAGGTTTTTTTCTCATTTAGGTTTCTTGGCAAGGTTTTAACGAGGCGGAGTCCTAACGAGTTAAGAGCGATCAACAACATCATATGAATAATGTACTCTTTTTCCTTCACTAGGTTTTATCCCATTGGGTTTTACTAGCAAGGTTTTAATGAGGCATATTCTTAATGGTGGTCATTCAGAGGAGTGTTGTAAATAAAGGAATTATTCATGTGGTGAATGACCTCATACATGAACCTAATAACCTATTGAATAGGAATGAATGACCAAATGAGTAAAGCCAATTCATGAAGGCTTTCATGAATTCCCTTTATGAACCTCATTTATATAGTTCATGTATAAGGGGATTAGGTAAGCCTATAAAAGGCTCTCCCTTCTTTGTACAATTGCATCCCTTTTTAAGAAAGAAAGAAAGGAAGAAAGAAAGCTCTCTCCCTCCATTTATCTCTCTTTCTTGTTCATTTATAAGTTCTCTCTCTTTTCCTCTATTTTTTTTGTTATGTACATAAAGGGAATAATATACTTCTCTTTAGCTTTGCACTATATAATAATTTTACGACACAAGTCTATTAAAACCCTGAGGTGATCAATATTTTTATGTAAAAGAAGAATGAAATCTTTGAAATTTACGAAAAGGGAAATTTTTTACTACATCAAAATTAAGTTTATGGTATTTTGTAGTAAAGTCATAAAAAACATTTTATCCATTGGATCACGCATATATATATATATATATATATATATATATATATATATATATATATATATATATATATATATATATATATATATATATATATACCGGATTTTAATGGTTCGATAATCAATATGATCCCTTCATCCACGGGTGCACCAACACAATGGTTGATCACAACTAAAATTAATGAAGGTCTGATAATGAACTTCCTGACAACAACCTCACAATTGCAGCGGTCGAACTTTTGTCAATCTGGCGTGCGTCGAATGCATCTGAATTTTAACAGATAATCACCCGGGTTATGTAAAGTCCACAGTTGAAACTATCTGTAGAAGTACTAGCCATGTGAACCAACAAGAAGAAAATAAGAGCATATGAGAAGAGAGTTTCCGATCTTTGATGGAGAAGCAGAGGCAGTGAAATGCGATTCGTGGACTTATGGACATTGATGAGAAGGCCTTTATATAGGCATTGAGAGTAGAGAATAGAGCAAGCATGTATTAAACAACAACTCTCTAAGCTCTCGAGCTTAGTAGGATTTCGATTTAATATAAATATTTTGTTTCAAATACATAAATGAGGATTAAATATTCAAATTGCAAAGAGGTGGCTCAAACTGAGGACCTCTTGCCAAACCAAACTCTAATACCATATTAAATAACCAACTCTTTTTAAAGCTTAAGCTTGTAAGATTTTGGTTCAATATGGCAATCTAATTTTGACTATGGAGGTGATGAAGGAATTATCATTGGAGATGGCCCATGTATTTTAATTACTCATATTGGCTCCTTTACAATCTCATCTTGTAAATCTAACTTTAAACTAAACAATATTTTGTGTACTCCCATCATAAAAAGAAACCAAAATTTAAAAATAATAATAATACCTCTATTGAATATTACTCAAATGAATTTTTGTGTGAAGAACCTCAAAATGAGGGCATTTCTTGTCAAAATTCCAGGTAAAATAGACTTCTAGGGGAATAATTTACTTGAAGAAAGTGTATGAAAATTGTAACCCCAAAGTGCTCAGAAATTTGTCAAAGTGGAGCTATGTGTAAGAACAATCTGATTCTGCTTTGCAAATTGGAGTAGTCTAGATGTAAAATGCAATAACTTGAGTTTTGGCGATCCAAATTAGATGATTCCAGTTGGGGAAGAAACCTTAGAACCATAGATTCAAATGTGTAGGAGAAACCATTACCAAGTTATGGAGTTAAGACCCCTGAAATTAGGAATAACAGTAGGTAACCGAGTGAGTTGGGCATACTGACCAGTTTGGCATTAAAATGCCGTAACTTGAGTTGAGATGATTCCAATTCCTACTAAAAATAGACTCATAGAGCTAAAATGTTCTTGAAGGAAGCATGAGCAAATTATGGCTCATGTGTCCCTAGAAAATTTTGCAATTGAATGGGTATTGGGTAGACATAAACCCTGACCAAAAACTCATAGAATAATCTACTAATATGTGATTGTCATTGTATTATTTAGGGTGCGAAATATTGATCAATTGAGTGAGAAATCATGCAGTATTTATTCTTCTATCTTCTCTATTCTCATTTCTAAAATTTATTCTTAACTCTAAATCATAAAAATATATTAAAATTAATAAGTGATTTTGGAAATAAGATTAATATGTATAAATAAGTATGATAAAATGTCGTTTATACAAATGTCCATATTGTCTTGTATTGCTATAAAATGTTGAAGGCCCTTAATTGAATGTTAACCGTTTAGTTCGTATGGAAGGATAGATTGGTATACCAATGGGGTCAAAATAGCGATGCTACTTGACGATTGTATTGATGTGTCACTCCGATCCGTAGCCCAGTGAGATAGTATCGGTAGTGTTCACAAATTGATTTTTAATAACGGTCGGCCAGCGGGGTACATGCGTGTTATAAAATCGACTATCTGAGGCCTACGGCCCGACGGGGCGTCTTTGGTAATTTCGATATCACATTATATAAGCTTATAGGTTAAATTTGTTAAGAGAGCGACCAGAATTGAATTGATTTGAGATTGTGACAAGTGGAATTAGAAAAGCATGATTGCGAATTGAAATGAAAAGAGTATTGTGAAATGCATGATTTGATTATCAATGACTTATTGCATATGGAAGTGTATATTCGGTTGATCAATGAACCATAAATGATTGTATATGAAATAAGTATATGTATTGTATTGACATTGATCATCCAGAAAGATCTGAAAGTTTGTTTAGTAAAACTACATGATTTGATTTAAAAGCGAAACCAAGTGGAATTGTATAGAACCACTAAGCATGAAAATGCATAGAGCGTGTAGTTTTATCTATACAGCGGTCGCAGGATGAATAGGAGCGAAAAGCAAGATCGAGGAGCGTGAGTCATAAAAAGAAGGAATTGCGGGTATGTTTAGAGCATATGCATTCACCCCATATCTCTTTTTGAACATTGATATTTGTAAAAACAATTTCAACTCTGAGATATCTATTTGTAAATCATTTGAAAAGGCTTGATATGCCTTTATAGTAATTTACTTTTGCATGAAATGAAATGGGCTTACCTTTAAAGCGCTTAGCATATTTGAAAAGGATTTTATGCCAACTGAAGTGTAACACTACAGCGTGTTTTTGATAAATGATTTTGATAAGGTGATTGAGTGACATTAGAGTAACCCGGACTTGGTTCAGACCCGCAAAACAGGTTGGGCTGGGAAAGGGGTGCTACAATTTATTTTGGTATCAGAGCATAGGTTTAGGCGTTTCTAGAAAAAGACCTGCTTGATTTGTAAAGTTTTGAAATGGTATTTGACATACATTGCATTTATATAAAGGGATGATATATTTCTGGCCTTCGGATCTTGTTGGTCTTAATGGGACAAACATGAGTGGTATAGAATCCTCTTGGTCGAGGGTGACCAAGGGAGAGTGTAGAGATTGTCCATCAAAATCTGAGTATAGTTTTGGGGGATTTGATCGGATATCCTTTAAGGAGTTTGATGTGATTTTGGGATGGATTGGTTGTCTCAACACCAAGTGATGGTGGATTGTAGAATGAAAAGAGTGACATTGAGAATGCCGAATGAGGATGAGGTAACTTTCATCGGCGAGAGGTCAAACCACCTATCTAATGTGATATCCGCAGCCACTGCTAGAAAAATGGTGCGAAAAGGATGTGAAGCCTACTTGGCTTATGTGATTGATACGGTAAGGCAAGGTCTAGTGTATCCGGTATCCCTACCGTTAGTGACTTTCTGGACGTGTTTCCGAAAGAATTGTTAGGATTGCCTACACAGAGGGAGATTGAGTTTGCTATCGATGTTGTACGGGTGTTCTGGCATCATTCTGCAATACCCGAATGGCTCCGGTGGAGCTAAAGAAATTATGCGGTTAAGAAGCGCTAGAAAAAAGGGTTTATTCGACCAAGTGTATCACCGTGGGAGCTCCGTGCTTTTTATTTACAAAGAAAGATGGTACACTTATTATGTATTGATTATGAACAAGCGAACAAGTTGATAGTAAGAATAAGTATCAGTTACCGAGTTGATGATTTATTCGACCAATTGAAGGTACAAGTATATTTTTGAAGATAGACTTGTGATCTAGAGTATCATCAGGTTGAAGAACAAAGGCGTGGATGTGCATAGGTGACTTTTAGAGCAGCGATATGGACATTGAGTTCCTTGTAATGCCGTTTGGTTTGACAAATGCTCCGGCGGCTTTCATGGACCTAATGAATCGTGTTTTCCGACCGTATGTGGATCAGTTTGTCGTAGTGTTCATAGACGACATTCTTGTGTATTCAAAAGATCGGGAAAATCATGACACACACCTTCGGGTAGTGTTAGAGACTTTGAGAAAAGAGCAGTTGTATGCGAAATTGAGCAAGTGTGAGTTTTGGTTGAATGAAGTGTCCTTTCTTAGGCACATTGTATCGAATGAAGGAGTCTGAGTGGATCCAAAGAAAATAGAAGTGGTTGTTGAATGGAAGCCACCAAGAAATGTTCTGAGTGCGTAGTTTCCTAGAATTTGGTTGGTTATTCTGAAGATTCATTAAGGGGTTTTCCTATGACTACGACATGAGTAATGAGATTGCTCGGAAAAATGTAAAGTATGAATAGGTGAAAATTCAAAAGAAGTTTTGATAAGTTGAAAGCATTCTTAGGAAGCGAGTTCTTACTCAGGCGACTGCGGTAAGAATATGTGATCTTTAGTGATCGTCACTAAATATGGACTTGGGTGTGTCCTAATGCAAGAGGATAAAGTGGTAGCCTATGAAAAGGACTACCTCACGCATGATTTGGAATTAGCCGCAATTGCAATTGCACTAAAAATTTGGAGACATTACTTATGTGGAGAAAAAGGTTTCATTTACACCGATCATAAGAGTCTTAAGTATTTGCCCTCACAACGAGAGCTTAATTTGAGACAACGTAGATGGATGGAGTTGATAAAAGATTATGACTGTATGATTGACTATCATCCAGGAAAAGCCAACGTAGTGGTAGATGCTTTGAGTAGAAAGTCGATGCAAATGCTTTGAGCGTTGAATGCCCATTTGTCATTATCAAACGATGGTACCGTAGTGGCAGAATTGATAGCGAGACCAAAGATGTTGAACCAAGTGCTAGAGGCACAAAAGAATGATGAGAAAATTTATACCATAGTGAAACAGATTGGATATGATAAAGAGACCGAGTTTACAATGAATGAAAATGGAGTTTTGTATTATAAGGATCGGGTTTGTGTACCCGATGATAATGATTTGAGGAAATCCATACTTGAAGAGGCACATAGTGGATCTTTTGTTATTCATCCCGGTAGCACAAAGATGTATCAAGATTTGAAAATGTCATTCTGGTGGTCCGGAATGAAAAGAGATGTGTTAGAATTTGTAACCAAGTGTTTGGTTTGTCAAAGAGTGAAGGCAGAGCATCAAGTTCCTTCAGGATTATTGCAGCCTATCAGAATACCAGAGTGAAAATGGGACCGAATCACCATGTACTTTGTAGTTGGGTTACCATTGACAAGGAGAAAGCATGACTTAGTTTGGGTCGTAGTGGACCGATTGACCAAGTCAGCTCACTTTCTACCAGTGAGAACCGACTATTCACTTGACAAGCTAGTAGAGCTATATATCAAGGAAATAGTTAAGTTACATGGGATTCCAATATCCATTATTTCAGACTGAGATCCGAGGCTTACTTCGAGATTTTGGGGAGAAAGTGCAAGAGGCTTTGAAGCTCGGCGAACTTGGCCTAGCGTTCCATCCGCAGAGACGGATGGATAATCGGAAAAGAGTGATTCGATTACGGAAGATATGTTAAGAGGTTGTGTGATCGACTATGAGGGTAGTTGGGATAGACACATTCCTTTAATTGAGATTTATTATTACAACAATAGTTTAATCAAGTATTGGAATGGTGCCCTTCTGAGGCTTTATATGGAAGAAAATGCTAGAACACCATTGTGTTGGGCTGAAATTGAGAAAAGAAAGTGATTGTACGACTTGATACAGAAATTTGAAGAAAAGTGAAAATGGTTAAAAAAAGATTGAAGGTGGCCACCGATAGACAGAAATCATATGTCGACATGAAAAGAAAAGATATTCGATATGAGATCGGAGAAAAAGTGTTTTTGAAAGTATCGCCTTGGAAGAAGGTGATGAGATTTGGGAAAAAGGGCTAAGTTAAAGCCCTAGATTGGACCTTATGAGTGATTGAAAAAGTGGGTCCAGTGGCATCTGGATTGGCATTACCTCGGACTTGGAAAGATCCATAATGTTTTCCATGTCTCAGTCTTTAAGGAGAACAAATCGGACCGGAGTCACATGTAGTCTCTTTGGAGACAATTGAGCTAAGACCATATTTAACCTATGAGGAAGAGCTAGTGGAGATCTTGGCTCAAGAAGTGAAAGAATTCTTGGAACAAGAAGATTACATTGAGTGAAGTCGCGTGGAGAAACCACAAGACCAAAGCCACTTGGGAAAGTGAAAGGAAACGATGCGACGGCCGATATGTCACACTGTGGATTTGACTAAGGTAAATTTCGGGAATGAAATTTTTCTTAAGTGGGGAGAGTTGTAACACCCAAAAATGCCATAGATTTTTTTTAATTTTATTATATATTAAATTTATAAATTGAGCCAACTTGGGTATTTTAAAGGGAATTAAATGAATATTGAATAAATGATTATATGGCTAAGAACTAGATAAAATATTATATGCTAAATGAGAATTGATTGGACCCGAAAATCTACTCAAGTGTAAAGGGAAAATTTGAAATTTGTAAAATGAGGACCTAAGGGTCAATTGTAAATAAGTTTAAATTTCTAAGTGTAAATATGAGAGTTGAAGTGCAAATAAAATGAAATGTGGGCTATAAAGTAAATAGGGAGAAACTTAAGTTAAAAGAATGCATTTTTTTTTGTGGCCAAACAAGGCCTTATGAAAAATAAGTGACTTAAGACCAAAAAATGAGAAAATGAGAATAGGTGTGGAAGGCCAAACATGGCCTTACACTTAAATGAGGATAAAGACCAAAATGTGGTCTTTGGGAGCTCATTCTTGAGAGCAATCCGTTTTTGAGAGAAGGAGAGGAAAAGGGAAAGAAGCTGGGAGCAGGAAGAACAAGTTCTAGGTGGGGTTTCTTCCACTTCTTTCTCCTTTGTGATCAAGCAACTTAAGTGGAGATTTGAAGAGGCTAGGTAAAACAAAACCTTAGCTTCATCTTTTCATGATTTGATGTTAGGGAAAAACCCAAATGTGGATAAAGAGTTTTGTTTTGGTTGTAAATGAGTTTTGGGGTTGTGTTGGGTTGCGTTTTGAAGAGTATTGTTGGTTGGATTGGTTTTGTGTAATGTTTGTAAAAGGAAAATGTTGGGTTTTCAAAGGAAATGCTATCAAAATATTTTCAAGACCCCTGTTCTTGTTTTGGCTATAGGTTAAGTTATAATCATCCAAATGAAGTGATTCAAATTGGTAAAGAACCATAAGAGATAATTCTACAAATGTATAGAAGGTACCAGGAGAAAATTGTAGCTCTAAGTCTCCCAAATACGGGCTTAAAGGTGAGCTCGGGTACCTCACGGGTTATGCTATGTTTTGGGTATTGTTATAGTGTTTTGGCCATAAAACAAGGTTCACTCATCCAAATTGGTGATTCAAAATTCTAAATTAAATACACTTCTAGGGGAATAATTTACTTGAAGGGAGATGTGTAGAAAATTGTAACCCCAAAGTGCCTAGAAATTTGTCAAAAGTGGAGCTATGTGTAAGAGCAATTACGGTGCGCACACCCAGAGTGGAGTAGTCTGGATGTAAAATGCAATAACTTGAGTTTTGAAGATCCAAATTGGATGATTCTAGTTGGAGAAGAAAGATTAGAACCATAGCTTCAAATGTGTGGAAGGAACCATTACCAATTTATGGAGTTAAGACCCTGAAGTCGGAATATGATGAAATGCTTAAATTGGTACGGGCATCTTGGCCAGTTTGTTAAATAAATGGCAGAGTTTGGGTGATCCAAATGAGATGATTACAATCCCTAATAAAAATAGACTCATAGAGCTAAAATTTTCTTGAAGGAAGCAAATTATGGCTCATGTGTCCCTAGAAAACTTTGCAAGTGAAGGGGTATCGGGTAGACATAAACCCTGACCAAAAACTCCTAGAATAACCTACTAATATGTTATTGTCATTGTATTTGAATAGGGGCTGACGAGGAGGAGAGCCCACATTGAAGTTGAGATTCTGAAGATTGGAATCAAAGCGACGATTTTGGTTTATTCTATCTTCTCCTATTCTCGTTTTAAGATTTGAACTATTTGTTCTAAATGCATAAGAAAAGCATATTGAATTGTTTTAATTGATTTGAAGAAATTGATTGTGAAATGTTTGCAAATGAAAATTGCATGAGTATTGAAAAGACGTTTATACAAATGTACATATTGTACTTTGTATGTTTCTATAAGATATTTAGGCATACCTTAATTGAATGTGCTTAGTTTAGTTCGTATGAAGGATATATTGGTATACCAATAGGGGTCAAAATAAATGATCTTGCGAATGATTGGCGATGTGTCACTCCGTCCCGGCGAACGTGGGGCCGTATCAGTAGTGTTCACTAATTGATATTTTTTAATAACCGGTCTGACAGCCAGCGGGGCCGTCTTGTGTTATAAAACCGTTTTATACGGTCTCTGACCTAAGCGGGACCAGTCATGGGGTGATTAATATCCTGTATATCGAAAACATAGGTTAAATTTGTTGGTAGAGCAGAATTGAATTGATTTGAGATTTGTGACAAGTGGAATTGAAAGCATGATGCGAATTGAAATGAAAGAGTATTGTGAAATGCATGATTTGATTATCAATGACTTATTGCATATGGAAGTGTATATTCGGATTTGATCAATGAACCATAAATGATTGTATATGAAATAAGTATATGTATTGTACTGACATTGATCATCCAAAAAGATCTGAAAGTTTGTTTAGTAAAATTGCATGATTTGATTTAAACTGAAACCGAGAATGGAATTGTATAGAACCACTAAGCATGAAAATGCTTAACGTGTAGTTTATCATCTGCGGAGTCTTGATTAATCGGAGGCGGGAAAGCAAGATTGAGGAGTATCAAGTCATAAAGAAAGAATTGCGGAGTATATTCCGACATATGCATTCACCCCATATTTCTTTTTGAACATTGATATTTTGTAAAAACAATTTCAATTACGAATCTCTATTTTGTAAATCATTTGAAAAGGTTTGATATGCCTTTATAGTAATTGTACTTTTGCATGAATGGAATGAAATGGAAACACCCTTTAAACGCTTGCATATTTGAAGGATTTTATATGGCCCCGAGTGTAATGCTGCGTGTGTTTGATAAATGATTTTGATAAGGTGATTGGTGACATTAGAGCAACCGGACTCAGTTCGGACTATCTTGGTCGAGTAGGGAAGAGAGTGCTGAGGAAGAAGCTATAATAAAGCCATTTTAACACTCTTCCGAAGATATAGCACCTCCAACAAGTAAGTAGATATAGCTAAGTAGATTTCATGCTATCTAGGCATCCCGACCAAAATCGGTCGGAGATATCCAATGATCATTGATCGACTTTCGATAAGTGAGCATGTAGTCTTTGTTCTCTGTAAGGCCTCATGACTCACTTGGCTACTATCCGATGATCCTTTCGGGATTGCTTAAGTATCGCCTAATAACATGCCAGCGGTGTACACAATATCGAGCAGCGTACATACTTGAGCATATCAAACTTCCTATTTAACTTCTTGCATAAGGAATGCATTGCATCTCTGAATCTCAAAATTATTCATAGGGCATTGTGAGACTAAATTTGTCTCCGCCAACCCTGAAGTGTCACTGGTTTGCAATCATTCATGCCAAACCTTTTAAAATTTTCTCAATATATCTCTTTTTGTGATAAACCAAGTATACCTAGGAAGCTGATCGGTGTATCACGTATACCTAACACAAAGAAACATCACTAAGATCTTTCATCTCAAATTTCTTTGATAAAAATCTCTTAGTTTCATGCAACATGCCTATATCGTTGGTTGCAAGCAGTATGTCATCAACATATAAAACCAAGTAAATATGCTTACTCCCACTGAACTTATGGTATATACAATCATCAACCATATTCATCTCAAAACCAGACGAAATGATAATTTGATGAAACTTGTAATACCATTGACGAGAAGCTTGCTTAAGCCCATAGATGGATTTCTTTAACTTGCAAACCCTGAACCATCTTCTTTGTATCTCGAACACAAAATTTACAGTTTGCACCATATAGATTGTTTCATCAATGTCACCATTGAGAATGCGTCTTAACATCCATTTGATGAAGCTCAAGGTTAAAAGTGTGCCACGAAGTACCATTATTGTCTAAAAGAGTCTTTTGATGGCTTAGGAAGAAAGTCTCTTTATAATCGATGCCTTCTTTTTGTGTATAACCTTTAGCAATAAGACAAGTTTTGTATCTCTCCACATCACCTTTCAAATCCCTCTTGGTTTTAAATATCCATTTGCAACCAATGGGTTTCACACCTTCAGTGTGGGACAGATCCCAAACGTCATTTATCATTCATGGACTTTTATCCTCCTAAATCATGGCATCAATCCACTCTTGAGATTTAGAACTTTCCAGGGCTTAGCGGAAGTTGATTGGATCATCTTCCACCGCACCAATGTCAAATTCATGTTCTTGAAGAAATACAATGTAATCATCTGGCATTGCACTTCTCCTTTCTCTAGTGGATCTCCTTAATGGTGTAGGTTCTGGAGGAGGTAGAGTTTGTTCTTATGGAATGGGAGGTTCTTGGATATTGTTTTGATTTGGATCTGCTTCTTGAACAATATCAGGTATGGAACTGATCAATGTCAACTCTTAATTTGTGAGAATATCAACATATCCCTCTTCAAAAACAAAATCCTTATCCTTATCTCCCCCATCAAACTCAACATCCTCAAATAACCAAGCATTTCCCGTCTCAAAAATTGATTTAGTAGTAGGATCATAGAATTTATAACCCTAGGATCTTTCAGAATATCCAATAAAATAGCAACTAACCGTTCTTGAATCCAATTTCTTTTCATGTGGCCTGCAAGGCCTTGCTTCAGCTAGACATCCCCAAATGTATAAGTGCTTCAGATTAGGCTTCTTGCCAATCCAAAGTTCATAAGGGGTTTTAGCAGTTGCTTTAGTTAGTACTCTGTTAAGTATATACGCTGCAGTCTTTAATGCTTCACCCCAGAGTGATTTTGGCAAGTTAGAATGACTAATCCATACTTCTTTTCATCGTGTTATTGCTAATTATCACGAACTCTAGGCACGTGAGAGATCCTCCAAAGCATTAGTTTTTACATCCATTAGTAAAGACTAAAGGCAGAAGGCACGTGAAGACGGACAAACTTTACTTTGCAGATACTCTGTCATGGGAAACTATTAGTCGCGCCTTATATGTCTTGTTGAAACTATATCTTATCTTGGTAGAATTATGTTTGAGCTACCTAGACGCGATCCTTGGACATATGTTTAAGATGGAGAAAAGTAAAATCTTGGAAGATTGAACAAGCAGGTGCCTTTCAAATCATGCAGAAGAGAAATTGTTTAGCTTTCAAAAAAATTCTTAGTATGAATAATTATAGTTACTTTCTTATCCTATCACGATTTTTATATAATTCAATGAAATGATTGTTTACATTAATATAAAGTCATGATTGGCATTGTTGAATTTTGATTTTATCTTTATAATTTATTCCAAGTTCACTATCTAACAATTTTGAAGAAGCTTCATCTGAAGTAAATAATATTAAAACCTGGAGATGAATATTTTGGATAGCCAAGAAGAACAAATGCTAAAAAAAAATTCCAAAAGCGGAAAAGTTGAGTCGATAGATCACATGAAATTCGTATATGGGTAATATATATAAAAATGAGAGAAAATAACTAGGTATCAAATTTACCTTCGAGAATACGGTGATATATCATCCTTACAAAAGGAAAGCGATCAGAATCCCGGGTGGCTCAAGAATGTTTGAGTTACAAAAATGGACATGATCTTTTTGTATTGTTTCTTTAATTTAAATTTCTTGTTTTTCCTGTGCCATCCTAAAGACAAAAGAAGATCAAGTGATCAACCAACGATTCATATAATAATGTTTTTTTCTTTTCTTTTTTTATAATCGTGGATGTCCGTGTTGGGAAATAAACACAATACTGAATATTTTCCCTTGTTGATTTAACCTGTTATGAGTCAATAAAATGCAGCGAAAAATAATATGCAGGAGATAATCACAAAAATAGCAGAGAGAATTTTAACGTGGAAAACCTCCCCAAAGTAGAGAAGAGAAACCACGGGACCTTTGTGGAGTCCACCCAAATATCACTATAATAATTTAGGTACAAAACCTAATTCTAAACAAGTGATCTGAAAACAATGAAATCATCAAATATAGTGAATAAAATAATAGGCAAATCTAGCCTCAAATCAAGCAGTTGATGAAGAAGATCTCACCGATCTGCATACAAATCGCTGTCTAACACAACAAAAAATTGCATTTGCAGATTTTATACGAAGAAACGCCCACGACATGCCTTCTCTTACGCTCCAAAAAAGCCGGTCTGGCGCTCTCAATCCATTGCTGCTCCCCCAGGTTTTTATTTTAAAACATCTGCTGGCTGTAGCCCTAATGAGCTTAAGTAGGTAAGTGGGCCGCCTAAAAATTTGGGCTGGACCCACATTACAATCCTCCTCAGCCCGACATAGGGAGTGCCTCACAACATCTCGAGTTAGAGTCCATCTTTAGTGACTTGGCCTGAAGCTTCGGCTTCTCTCACAGTAGCTGCTTGTCATCATATCGGAGGGTTAAAATGCATGTGTGAATCTTCTTAAGCTTCATAAGCTCTTTTCAATGACATCTCGTAACCAATGATATCTCACATCAATGTGCTTTAATAGAGAGATGATGCAGTATTCTTGCTCAAGTCCACTTTCGACTATCACAAAACACAACATACTCATCTTGCATCAAACCCGGCTCTCGGACAAATCTCTTCATCCATAGCATCTCTTTTCTTTGTAGAGTTCTTTTCATATATTCTGCCTCAGTAGTAGACAAGCGACACATACGTAACTTAGATTGCCATGAAGCTTGACTCCCCGGCCAAAGTGAATAAAAACCAGTCTCGACTTTCTACAAGTCAGGTCACTGCCATATCAGCATCTGTAAAACCTTCTAACCACTTGGTTTTAGACCCCAAACTCAAACACAATTTTGGGAAGTACCCTCGAATATTTGAAGATCCACAGCTCATGCTTCCCAATGCTCCTTTCTGGATTTGAGAAATCTACTCTTTAATACTAAGGCATGTGCAATATCAGGCCTTGTGCAATATACAATACATAAGACTCCTTTCTTTGAGGAGTAAAAGGAATAGAGGCCATCTTTTCCTTTCATGCATTGTAGTAGGGCATAAACACGCTAAGCTTAAAGTGATTGGCTAGAGGTGTGTGCTAACTGATTTTGCATCTTTCATACGAACCTTTTTCAAGCCTGCGTTTCAACATACTTTTCTACTGTGACAACCCCTGGCCTTCTTTGCCTTTCTATCTCGAGTAATTCGCATACCCAACATTTGTTTTGCAAGCCCTAAGTCCTTCATGTCAAAGGACTTGAACAACCTCTCTTTCAACTTGCCAATCAATTTTGAATCATTCCCCACTATTAACATATCATCAACATAAAGTAAAGATAATGAAGTTACCATCTATGCAGCTTCTGAAATAAACACAATGATCTGCATACTGTCCTCTTATACTCGTGGCTCACCATAAAGGGAATCAAACTTCTTGTACTGCTTGCCTTGGCGCTTGTGACCCGCTAAGACTTTCTTTAATTTGCAAACCATATGCTCCCTTACCTTTTACTTCAAACCCCTCGAGGTTGCTTGACATGTAAATTTCTTCATTCAAATCACCATGAAGAAACGGTCTTCACATCTAGCGTTCAAGCTCGAGTCCTAAACTAGCGATTGAACTCAAAACAACTCGATAGAAGACATTTTCCTAAGCTTTGGAGAGAATATATAATCAAAGTCAATACCCTTTTACGCAAAACCTTTTACTACCAAAGCGAGCTTTATACTTGACAACTTTCCATCACTATCTTTCTTCCTTGAACAACCATTTGTTTCCTTAATGCCTTCTGCCTTTGGAAGTTCCTGGCTGTAAAGCTGTCATTCTTTAACAAAGAATGCATTTTCTTCTGCATAGCTTTCATCGGCTTACATATACGCATGAGTGCGTACTTCTTGAAAGGAGATTCTCTGGCTCCTCATTGATAATCAACACATACTCTGAAGGATACTTGGATGATGGACGACTCTCCTATTAGTCCTTGAATTTGAGGTTACGAAATGACTTTTGAGAGGCTGCTCCCCACAACAACGGCTTGATCACTCTCGGCATCCATCATGTACTTGTCGGTGCTTCATCACCCAGTCATCTCTGCTCCCCCGTCTATGATCTATTCGCGAAAGGAAAATGAATAAGCTGCCAGGATCAATAACACCATCGCGTGCTTTAACCTTTTCGGTCTTCTCACAATACGAAATGATCGTCTTCATAAATATCACATCTCTTGAAAATCTTCTTTTCCACTTTGGATCCATAATACGTACCCAAACTCTTCATTCCATAGCCAACAAGGATACATGGAAAAGCTTTGTCATCAAGCTTTGACCTCTGCTCTTTGGAGACGTGTCTGCTTTATGTGCGCTAAGATGATTATGGCAAACATCTTTTCTGTCCATACCTTCTCTGGAATGTCAAACTCCAAAGGCTGAGGGAGACCTATTTATCAAGTAACAAGCAGTACGAATAGCTTCACCCCAAAACACTTTGGGTAGCTTTGCCATTTTTAGCATGCATCTGACCTTCTCAACAATAGTGCGGTTCATCCTCTCTGCAACACCATTGTGTTGTGAATTTGGAAAGCTATATTCATAATATCTAATACCATGTCTTTGACGGTGGTTTCTAAACTCCTTTGATGTATACTCACCTCCATTGTCGATGCGAAGACACTTCAAAACTTTCCTGTCTCTGCTTTCAACTAGGCGTAAATTAGAGCGATACACTTGATCTTTGGCCTTCAACGAGATAAACCCACACCTTTCTTGATGCATCATCGATGAATGTGACAAAGTATCTATTTCCACCCACAGACTCCGCCTCGAAAAGTTCTTATCGAATAAACCAATTCCAAATATTAGATTTCCTTTTTGAAGATTTAGAAAAACTCTATGATGTTTTCCAAATAAACAATAATCACAAGGGTTAAGGCGTCACCTTTAGTAAAGGAATGAGAGCCTTTTTGGCTAGTATGTGGCCCTTTCTCACTCGTGTGACCCGATCTTTTGTGCCATAAGTGGGAGGAACCATCTTCAGTTGCATTCAATTCATCTCCACATATTTTCATAGTTGTCCTGTAAAGTGTGCTTCTAACCTTGCCTCTATTGATACTAAGGAACCTTTGGTAAGCTTCCATTCTGGATTCTGAAGTAATTCATATCCTTCGATCGAAACGCTCGGAAATAAGATTAAGACGTAAGTCAGGAACATGCCGCACATCTCTCAGAGTCAATGAACAACCAACGTCTGTCTGTCTGCAAACATCACCAATACCCACAATCTTGGAGTAGCGGGTTATTTACCCATCTTCCATGATGCCAAAGTCTCTGGCTTATACGATGTGAAGAACTCCTTTATTAGAATGCGTGATAAGAGAACTGTTGTATCAATAATCCACTCCAACCTCATTATACATGCCGAGGCAAACGTTCTTCATCTCAAAAAATGATTGCTACATCTTAAAGTCGGATAGCGGTGTAGTATTTTATTTTCATCTTTCTCACGATTTTTTGCCTTCTTTTTGTTCCGTTCCAAACATAACAATTTCTTTTCATATGTCCTTCCTTACCACAATGATAACACTTTCTTCTTTCTTTAGAACTTTCCTGCGGATTACGACCTGCCTTTGGATTTACCACGACCTTAGGTTCTCTAATATTACCTCTACTCCTGTTCTCTGTGACAAGAGCCTCGGTCTCAGAAGATATTCCTTGTTCCTTCCTTAAAGCTCTTCATTAAACAAGCTGTCTTTTACCATATCCATGGTTAGATTGCCGTGGGTGAGTTACTAAATTGAGATAACTAGAGTATCGACTATCGGCAAAGAACTCTCAAGTAACAATGCACGCTCATCTTCAATCTTCATCTTCATAGCATTTAAATTTGGTTCACCAACCCTTGAAAGTCAACCTTTGGTTGTGCTCTGCTCACATACGCCCCATTTTATACTTGGTTACTCTTCTAATCAAAGTGGCTTTGTGCATGCGGAGTCTTTCGTTCGTACATAGTTCTAATTTTTCCAAAGCTCGAGTGGCATTAGTCTCTGTGACATGATGAAACACACTTTCTGGTCTACCCAGCGCTGTGCGATTAAGAGCTCACGTTTCTATCATGAATCTTCCATTACGCCGAGCATATGCTGGGTTTACTATTATCCTAATGTAATGGCGCATTATAATCCTTTTTAATGAGAATATCTTCCATTCTTGGCTTCCAAATAGAATAATTAGACGAGGTTAGTCTAATCATACCGGCTCCCGAAGATTCCTCCATTTTTAAACCAAACACCAACCACAATACCTAGACAATAGAACCAGGCTCTGATACCACTTGTTGGGAAATAAACACAATACTGAATATTTTCCCTTGTTGATTTAACCTGTTATGAGTCAATAAAATGCAGCCAAGAAAAATAATATGCCAAGGAATGTCCACAAAAATAACGAGAGAATTTTAGTGGAAAACCTCCCCAAAGTGAAGAGGAAAAACCACAGGACCTTTAATGAGTCACCCAAATATCACTATAATAATTTAGGTACAAAACCTAATTTCTAAACAAGGTGATCCAAAACAATGAAATCATCAAATATAGTGAATAAAATAATAGGTAAAATCTGGCCTCAAATCAAAAGCAGTTGATGAAAATCTCACCCGATGCGCATACAAATGCGTACAATTATAACTATGACAAAAAAATTGCGGCTATGATTTTAAATCGAAACGCCCGGCATGCCTTCTCTTCACGCTCCAATAGAATTTCTTGCTCCGGGTTTTATTTTAAAACATCTATTGATTGTAGCCTAATGAGCTTAAGTAGGTAAGTGGGCCGCCTAAAACTTTAATTTGGACCCACATTCTGATCCGAATCATTTACATTTTAATTAATCACAAAGAAACCACTGATCGTGCAGAGCCTGCGGCGACTTAAGAATATAATAGTACAATAAACCAAAGAAACATGCACTCGCAAGTAGCAAAATTATCCATGTTTGAAATACGATTTAAGATGCTTATAGCACTAGGAAGACAAACTTAATTTATTACCAGTCATTTATTTTGTTTACATATATGGCACAACGGTGTTTTCCCATTCTTGATTACTTCTCAGTTGTTTTTGCCGAGTTTCAATCCGCGGGACCTTGAGTCTCTTCCATAGACTTCACGGGCAAATAGTCCCCAAATGTCTGCTTGATCAGCACTGAGCCGAGGCGGAGAATATGGGTTACAAGGTTAGAAATGGGACCCATATCCCCTTCAAGTTTTGGGCTGTAAATTGTTGCGATAGACAGCCTTTCACACGGAGTTGTTCATAATTCGCGATGCTCGTGCTAGATAAAGGCGAGTAGATCAAACGGCAGGGCACGGACCTCACACCTAGCCCCGAAGGCCCTTGAAGCAATACAGAGGACATCGAAACTTGATGACGAGACCCCTTCGGCAAGGAATGGGGAAGATCATAGGAACGAAGGTTCAAGGGTATCAGCGGGGCTAAGCCACATGAAGGAAGTTGTAATTAAAGGCGAGCACTTAGGACTCTGGACACCTGGTGTATGGCCCGAATCAGCCCATTCCGCAGTAGAATTGCTACACTTCCCCCTTCCAGCAAAGTTAGGATGCCACAAATAGAGGCGTTCGATGGAACAGAAGGATCCCGTCGACCATCTTAACACCTATAAGAACCAGATGGGCTAATACGGATATGAGGGCCAGTACGGTGTAGGCACTACTTCTATCACACTAAAAGGCCCGAGCAATGGCTTGGTTTAATAGGCTCTTGTCTTGGTTTCTCATTTAGAGCTCTCCATCACATTCGTCTCCACTTCATTGGGCTAGAACATACGAAGCCGAGGTTATCACTGTGACCATAAAG
Source organism: Tetrastigma voinierianum (assembly GCA_016808115.1). NCBI lineage: Eukaryota > Viridiplantae > Streptophyta > Magnoliopsida > Vitales > Vitaceae > Tetrastigma > Tetrastigma voinierianum. Next base: position 107,070 of record JAEQBH010008592.1, read on the forward strand.
TAGAGCCGCGAAAGCACAGGTCTTATGTCGGAGGTTGATAGGAGTCTTTGAGACCAGGTACTCACCAGAACGAGTTCGTTGTCATCTCATTCATCGCTGGGTTAGAAGTTCAGTCAAAAGATTTGATGTTTTCCATCTCAAAGAATCCTCAGGCAAACATGGCTAAGGTGCTCGCTAAAGCAGAGAAGTACATTAACGAAGAAGCCCTTATCAGAGGAGGCTCTTCAACCCACAAGGAAAGCGGGGCGACAAGCTGCAGGCGAAGCCTAGGAGATAAAGAAATTGAGAGAGATCTCCAAGGAGGGACATGCAACGATCCCCGAAGAGGCGAGGAAGCATCAGAGACCGCCTGGGACCACCTCAGCCCGAGTTACGTCAACGGTATTCACCTCAGCGGTTCACCCCCCTGACAGCCACAGTATCGCAGGTCTTGCGCGAAGTATAGCATGAGAAATTCCTAAGATGGCCATTCCAAATGAGGACGGACCCTACCAAAAGAGATAACACCAGGTACTGTGAGTTCCATAGGGACCATAGGCATCGAGCCGATGATTGCATACAACTCAGGAAGAGTAGAGATACTTGATTCGACGGGATATCTTATTTTTCTACATAGCCTCAGAGGAGTCGGGATCAAGCGGCCACCACCACCTCGTGACCACGAGGCATCATGACCCTTGGGTAAAAAATCCATGTGATCTTAGGAGGATTTGCAGGAGGTGGGGAGTCTAGCTCTGCCAGGAAGGCTCATTTGCGAAGCATCAGGCCTAGAGAGGTAATAGAAGTGCAAGAAGTGTCCAAACTACCTTGACTCGACACCGCCATAACATTCTCAGATTCAGATGTGGAGGGATGTCAACACCCCCACGATGATCCTTTGGTGATAAAGGTAGTTGTGGCTAACAAAACAATCCACCGGGTCCTTGTCGACAAGCGGGGCTTAAATGAGCATCATGCGCGTCGGCAGCCAGAGATGAGCATCGGAAGGGAAGCTGGAACCAGCCAGCACCCACCTACGAGGATTCTCCGGAGAGAAAGTGCTACCTTTGGGGTCCATACAGCTAGTGCTCACTTTGGGAGACCCCCCGTGCCAGGCAACAACAACAGTAAGATTTCTCATAGTAGATGCCCCCTCTGCTTATAACGTGTTATTAGGCAGACCCTCTCTCAACGCCATAAAAGCCATCCCTAAAAACACCCACATGGTGATCCGGTTTCCTACCACAAGCGAATTGGGAATGGTCAGGAGACCGGTAGCGTGTGGGTGTTGCTCGGCATCGAGTGAGCAAAGCGGTCGACAACATATCATTAGGCAGGCTCGACATGCGCGACAGAGGTAAACACCCCGAACTTGAGCCCTCGGAAGAAATTTGGGCCACGTCTGGGTTGGACTGATGACCACTGAACACCTACTTTACATTTATTCCAAGCTAGCGGAAGACCTCGAGACACCTCATATTCGCCATGAAATAGAACAAGGATGTCTTCGCGTGGAAGCGGGAGGACATGGGAGGGATTGACACCGCAATGTCACTCCACGAGACTAAGCGTTAGTCCATCCTTCAAACAGTCAAGCAAAAGAAGGAGTTCGCTCGAGAGAAGAGTAGCGATTAATGAGGAGGTCGACAAGTTCCTCCAGGCAGTGGCAATCAGAGAAGTGGAGTACCCTGAATGGTTGGCCAACGTCGTACTCATCAAAAAAGCAAACAGCAAATGGTGACTCTGCATTGACTTTACTGACATCAATCAAGCATGCCCTAAAGATAGTTTCCCTCTACCTCGGATCGACCTTATAGTAGACACCACAGTCGGCCATGAACTCCACAGCTTTATGGATTTTACTTTCTCCGGTTACAACCAGATCGGCATGGACCCAGGCGTCCAAGAAGACCTCGTCGTCACAAAGGCGAGGACTGTGCTATGGATGTAATGCCCAACCGGATGAAAAGCCAGCAGGAGCTACCTACAAAGATTGAGTGTGAGGATGTTCTGAAGCAAATAAGGGACATCCATGGAGGTATATATAGATGACACATGTTGGTACAATCAACTACGTAGGAGCTCCACATAGCTCATCACAATTGGCATTCGATCTGAAAAGAGTACAACATGAAGTTGAATTCGGCTAAATCTTGTTTAGTCTCGGTAAAAATTCACAGGTTTTATAGTCAACAACCCAGGAATGAAACAATTCAGGACAAGATAAAAATTTATTAACCGACATGCCGTCACCATCAAGCATAAAAGAAGTCCAACGCCTTACTGGAAGGATAGCTGCGCTAAGCCGTTTTGTGTCCAGAGCCAGCGATCAATGCCAACCCTTCTTCCAGATTCTAAAAAAAGCTTTCCAATGGGATGCATCTTTGCGAAGGAAGCATCCTTGGCGCTAAAAACTTATCCCGAGCTCCAGTTGAGTCCTCGGGCTTGAGCTCCTTACTCGTACTGGCGGAGTTTCGAGATTTCTCGACCAGCGCCGTCTGATCAAAGATCAAAGACAGTCGGCACCGGAGTCTATTATTTCGTAGAGGCTTTGAGAGGGAACAGGGAAGGTATCCAAGGATGGAAGAAACTAATCTGGCATTGGTAACCCTGACTCGGAAACTCCGCCCTGCCCCAAAAGCCACATACCATAGAAATCAACGGAATACCCGATGGAAGCGGGTGCTACATAAACTAGAGCCTCGGGAAGATTGATGAAGTGGAATGTACGAAATTTGGCGGGATTCGACATCAGGATATAAACGAAAAGCGCAATAAAGGGCGGAGTCTTAGAGACCGTCATGGAAATTCCTCGGCGAGCTTGCCGAGGATACTCAGCGAGATCTTAACCTCCCGTTTAGAAGGTTGTCATTAGATAGGGCCTTGATGCTCGAGGAGTGGTCTTGGGGTGGTCCCAGTGACCTCTCTAGAAGGAATGAATGTCAGTATGTGCTCGGTTGGGTTCAATATAACAGCAGTAGTATGAGGCCAGCCATGGTGGACTCAACCTCGCCCATTCAATGGAAGTTGATTAGCTAGAGGTGTGTAGTGACTCCAGGTTGGTATCTGCGAATGAAGACACCTCACGAGGCCCGAGAGCGAAAAATGGTACTATATCTTAATAAGGTACGGAAATTACTAAGGAAGTTCGTACTAGTTCGGGTTCGAGACACATATCGAGGCGAGGAAAATTCGCGGCGGATGCCTTATAGCGGCGACCGGCCTCCCAAGAAGACCTCAACAAACTAGCAGTGAGAGACCTTTCGAGCCCTCAGTAGATCTCGGCGACGAAGAGATCTCCTGCAATCATGTCAGGCCAAGTTGGATGGACCCCATTGGGACTACCTGGAAACAGAGGGCTGGCATAGCGGTAAAGGCATCAAAGCAGGAAGGGTCTTCCCGGGTTCACTATTCATCGGGGGGCCCTTTGTAGCGGGGTTTTCACCCGAGTCCTCAGTGCATTGCGGGGCACCGCCCATGCGGGGAGGTACATGAAGGCGTATGTGGAAATCACATCGAAGCTCGAGCACTGGAGGGAAAAGTCTTAAGGCAGGGATACTGCGGCCCTGATGCTGGATGCACGGGAGACTAGTCGAAATGCAAGAGTTTGTTAGGAACCGCCAAAATCCTCTCCCTCCCATCTGGGACGGCCGACCCGATCCACAAGCCCTTGGCCTTTTCGGCGGTGGGGTTAGACATGTGGGACCTCGCCCATTAAGGAAAGGGCAATGCAAATTAAATCGTCGTATGATGGATTACTTCACCAAATGAGCAGAAGTCGAGCCCTTAGCTACCATCATTGAGCAAGGTACCACAGAAACTTCGTTTGGCGGCGCTATGTATGCGGGTTTGGTATCAAGGGCCACAATTAATACGATAATGGGAAGTATTCGAGCAATCCTAAGTTCAGGGATTTCTGTGCCGAGCTCGGGATCAGGAACTACTATTCGTCCCTAGCTCATCCACAAACTAATGGACAAGATGAAGTCACCATCAGAACTCTTAAAGCGGCACTGAAGACCAAGTTGGAAGATCTAAAAGGAAAATGGGTAGAGCCCTCCTCAATGTTACAGGCATCTGAGAACTACACGCAGAAATCGGCAACTCAAAAAGAGGCATTCGCTCCTAGCCTTTGCCTTGAGGCGGTTGCTCCTGTCGAGATCGGATTAAAATCCCTAAGGATTGAATTGGAAATCGTGGAACATAACGAAGAGGCTCTCCGCCTAAACCTAGACCTCCTAGATGAAAAGCATGATTAGGTCCAAAAACGTTCGAAAACTACCAAAGGAAGACAGTAAGGTACTACAACCAAAAGGTCAAACCAGGAGTTTACAAGCACAGCGACCTAGTCTTAAAAAGCTTTTACTGTGAGAAAAAATCGACAAATGGAAAACTAGAATTTATTTGGGAAGGCCCTATCGTGTCTCGTGAGTCGGACACAGTAACTGAACTCCGGACGGAAGAAGGAAAATTCTACCTCATTCTTAGAACGTTGAGCACCTCAAGCGTTTCTATCCAATAGACCTCGGATTGTAATCTTTAATAAAGAGTATCATCAAATTTAAGATATGATCTGTGTGTTAGATGATTGTTTTATTTAATATCCTTATGGATAAAAAAAGAGGCATACGAAGCTTGGCGAATTAATACGAGAAAGAATTCACACTTAGTACACGATTCATGCTTCAAAATAATATTGTTCTTTATTCCAATAAAGGTACAATCAATTACAATCAGCAGTGCCATCCCTTACAACTAGGAAATAAACAGTATAAGCAGTTCCCTCAAAAAAAAAAAAAAAAAAGAAATTTCAAGAAAGAGAAAGAGAGAGGGAAAGAGAGGAAGAGAGAGCGAGAACGGGAAGGAAAAGGAGAGGAAAAGGGGAAGAAAGAAGAGAAAGAGAAAGAAGAGAAGGAAGAAGAGGAGAAAATAGAGCGTTACTAAAGTTCTTCTTTAAGTACACACCCTCTCCCGGATGCATTCCTAGCACGGTTCCGTCAGTCGGATGGGAGCTAGGGAGATAACACAACTCCATAAAAGGGGAACTAGGGAAAAACACAACTCCTACAAACAGGGGCCATCAGAACCAAAAGCCATCCTAGGATCTCGGGCGGACCTCACGTAGAAGACGACGAGCCTTGGCCGTCCCTCGCTGATTCAGGTTAGGACCTAAAAAGGAAGAAGGTTGACTTGTAAGGCTCCATGGTAGAGGAGTTGCAATTTATAAGGAGGCCGAAGCACTCGGAAAATCGCATAGTCGGTTCAAATTCTCCATAAGCCGTCCAATTCTCCTTAAACCAGCATTAAAGACGCTCACATCTTCCCAAGAAGTGGAAGTCAAATCGGTCGCACTCAATGACTCATTTTTGAAGAGCTCGACTGCCCAACTAAGGCCTGGTAGCCTAGGAGCAAGTTCGGCTCGGGCGGTTGTACGGGCCTCATCTCATTCCCGATTAATCGAAGAGCTGTTACTTCGGGGAAAGGTCATATAGCCGCGAGCTAGTTCGGCTCGAACAATTTAGCCACGAACCTCAACAACTCGGTTTGAAAGGCTTATTGCTCAACCAAGGCTGGTAGCCCGGGGGCAAGTCACGGCTTCGGTGATTTAGCCGCGGAGCCTCGTGCTTCGATTTTGAAGAGCTCGACTACCGGGAAAGGCCACATAGCGCGAGCTAGTTTAGCTCGGGCGGTTTAGCCCGCGGGCCTCGGCTTTCGGTTTCGAAGAGCTGTTTTGCCGGGAAAGGCCACATAGCCGCGAGCCCGGTTCGGCTCAAGCGGTTTGGCCTGGCGAAGCCTCGGTGGCACGGTTCGACTGGCGCTCGGGGAAAGGCCACGCGCGAGCGAGAGTTGAGACTTGGTAGTTTAGCCTCACAGACCTCAATGACTCGGTTTCGAAGCTCAAGCTGCTCGGGAAGCCATGTAGCCATGGAGCCAGTAGCTCGGGAGCCAGTGGCTCGATTCGAGCAGGCCATGGCCGCGAGCCAAATGCTTTCGATTCGCGAGCATGATAGCTTCGGGAAAACCTCGGCGCTCGGGAGCCGACGGCTCGGTTGCGAGCTGCGGCTAAGAAAGGCCTCAACGCTCAAGAGCCAAGTAGCTCAGTTCAGAAGGCGCAACAACATAAGAGCGAATAGCTCAGTTCAAAAGAGTATAAATAGCTCGGGAGGCGAGCTAGCCCCGAAGCCCGGGTTCGGCCTGAGACGAGATTAGTCCATGGAGCCCTGGTTACAAAGAACTCCAGGCTACATTCGGACCAAGGCCATATAGCCATCGATCCACGTCGTGAGGAAGAGAGGAAGCGACATCAGGAAGCGGTTACAAAGAAAGAAAAAAAACGTGAGATAGAAAATGGGGTATTCATTGAAACTGACATCACATGTATCAGTTAGTGGCGTAAAAAAGAAAAAAAAGAAAAATTATACAAAGGAGTTCAGGCGTTAGGCGCATAAGTGGGAGTAGAAGGCAAAGAAGGGGAGCGGGCCTCAGCCAGGGTGTTTGGCTCTCTGGGTTGGTCGGCGGAAGGACTCTTCGCACCATAGTCACTAGGGATATCAAAGTTAAGATTGGCTTGGGTAGGCATTAGCAACCTTCACCTGCAGGAGAAATAAGCCATCCAAAGCCCAGTGCGAGGCCTCATCCCTCAGGCTTCGCTATGGCTCCGATCCCTCTAAACAACCGAGTTTCCTGCCTCTAAGGTCCCTGCCCAGCCAGCTGGCACTCGATTACGGTGTTCAATGACTCACGGCCTCGGAAGCTTAGCGACCAGCTGCATCTAACAATCTTTGCTTTATTACACAACTCATCTCTAGCAGCACACAACTCTTCCCGAGTTACTCGCAGCTCATTTGGGACGGTGCGGCTCATCACGACTACGAAGCTGATCTGGGCAGCCTCGTAGCCCATCCACGGCCCTTTAGCGGATCATCACAGGCGACTTAGCCCCGTCCACGACCTCAAGTAAGCTCACCCTCGGCCACTCTTAAGCCATCTCGAGCCTTTTCTTTCCTACCCTCAGCCCGCGCTCGCGCCGTCGTGGTATGCCTCAAGTCGGATCTGAGCTTCATGACATCCTCCGTCATATTTTGCATCTGATCTCGCAGTTCAGCTCGCTCAGAGGTAAGAGCGGCCACTCTCACCTTATAGGCTTTGACGGCTTTGACGTGACCCTCGTTCAGTCTGGCCCTTTTTTCCAAACTCTTCAGATGGGTAGCCACATGCCGATACCCAACATAAAGTCAACACTCAACTCAAGCCCACGATACGCCGAGACCACAAACAAGACATAGGGAACTTATAGGCTGACCCCTTGGGAGAATAGAGCCAAGGCTTCCTATGAGCGAGGCACCCGACCTCTTGAGATCAGAATCCCTGAGGATGGACGAGACCGCGCTAACCGCAAGCTCAGCATTGAAGAGCAAGGAATCCCCATCTCCATCAGCTTCGGGGCACTTCCTCCTTAACTCTTCCGCTCTCGAAGGAGGAGGCTCAGCGCTTTGCGCAGGGGGACTCCAAACTGTTATGGGCATAACCTCCAACGGAGGCTCAGTAGCCCTCGAGGAATCTTTGGCCTTTGCAACATAACCAGAACGGAGCTGCGAACTTGGGGCTCTAGGAACCTTGGCCGGAGGCGGCAACACTTGCCCCTACACTCGGACATGGGTAGAAGGCGATGAAGAAGACGTCCCCAACCTCGAGACTTTACCCCAAGCCGGACGACCCTTCTTAAGGGAGTCCAGAGTTTTTCGCTTCACACTCCGAGACCTCCGGGACAGCGTCTCCACCCCAGCCAGAAGTTCTCCCTTAGTGGGCTTGACAACGGGAGGCCCATCGTGAGAGAACTTCATAACGGATGGGGGCAAAGGCCTTAAAGTAGTAGGGCGGGAGGACCTCGAACCTAAAGATTAGGGAATATCCCACTTGATAAGCTTAGAGTAAGCGCGCAAAAGACACTTGGCCAACTTCTGCTTTACGACCTTGTCTTCGGGGCTGAGATCAGGGCGAATACCTGAAAAACACACAGCCAATGCAAAATTAGGGACACTCTATAACCTGCAAAAACTAGACCGAACTAAAGCAAAGCTCACGTAGATTCTCAGGAGTGGTCCAGGCAATGGAGCATGATGTGTCTTCCTTGTCAAGGGATTCGTATTACTCCAAGCTACTGACCACTAACAAAAATGCGCTTCTTTCCAAAATATATGGGAAGATGGGAATCAAGAGATGATCGGCGACACGTAGATAGATAAAGAAAGCCCTCGGCGGTTCCTTCACACTAAAGAGGTCAAGAGCGAGCTATCTTTGGGAATACCCAAGCCCTTATCCCTAAAGAAAACCAATAGCCCAATCAGAATACCCTAGAAATTGAGGCGAAAGTTGAGAGGGGCATACGTTGAAATGTTGCAAGACCCTTTTGATAAAGGGGTGTAGAGGGAAACGGAGGCCATTGTTGAAGGCCACCTCGAAGAAGCACACCATCTTGGGCACTTGGACCACGTAGGAGGTCAAAATGTCAGGAGACTAGACCTGGACACCAAAAGGGGGCCTATAACACCTCGCGAAAGTTTCCCCATAAGGCTCCGGGTCACGCTAGGTCCGCGGAGCATTTACGGCCAACCGGATATTTCGATCCTGCGGGATATTTAATCCTCGTCAGTTCTACCCTTGCCTTTGCAGGAGAGGAGGTTCCCCCGGGGGGTCTCGAAGAGCAACCATAGCTAAGCGATCGGAGGCACCACACATGCACTTTGAATGTGGGTATAACGGAGGAATCACCTCATCACGCGAGAAGAGGAGCGACCGGGACCATTAAGGGTATCGGATAGTAGAACAAGACCTAACCAGGCTAGCCCTAGCGTCTTGCTATATTACTCAAAGAGACACAGAAAGAAGCGCGCAGTCTGAGGAACGGAATGAAAGGCTTACCCAATTGTCGAAAAGCGCCCACAAAGAGATTTTGAAACGAAGGTCGAGACGAATGAAGCCCAGAACTAGAAAGTAAAAGCTAGGCATCTCCAGGCACAATGCTCACGGTCGGAGGATGTTCTCGGAGGAAACTAAAGGAACTAGAGGAAATGAGCGCGTAAGTCGAAAAGTCATCATTATCACAGGACATTTGACGGTGACAAAGCCCTAACCAAACCATCCCTGAATGGCCACGTGGAGCGCTTGGTCGAAGCGATACGGCCCTTGCCGCGCTCGCCGTAACCAAGAGCTGGGGGCAACGATTGGGTTTAAAATGGCGTGAGCCCACGCACAAGCCCAGAAGTAGGCGAGGCTCGGTGGAATGCCCGGGCTCCTGGCGCCAGGCCCAAGCGGGAGCCAGGTTCACATTCGCTGAGGGCGATAACACGGAATGACTAAAAAAGCCCATATTACGTAAATCAAATCCAAATCTCACTATCAAAGTAAGATAATTCTCAATACTTGCTCCCTAATTATCCTTTATTAATCTGACTGCGATAAGGAAAGAAAATCTCCCATCGATAAGAATCTTATCGGCTATCAAATTGGGAAAAACATATCTATAAATGCAGGCCCTTATCATTGGTGAGGTACGCGAAACATTCGCCCTCTAAACAGTTAATCCTTTCTCTCCACAGGGAAGAACTAACTTTGGCATCGGAGTGACGACGGGCGAGCCCCCACCGATCCCCTTTGTTATTTGTTTTGCGGGGAAGGCCACGGCATCGAGCAAGCGGACCGACCTCTTGGCGATTCCCGATTCAGCCCTAACGGACCCAACACGCTCCAGCCTAGTTCTGGTTGAAAAAATCATCATCAATGGTAATCTTTGAAACCTTGCTCAAGTGTGTAAAGAGGTGGGATGGGTTACGGGAGTTTCCAAGCTCAAATATGAAATGTTCAAGCTCTTCGATGAGAATCCGATAAGAGTTTTGGCTCCCAAATTTATGAGTCCCCCTTTTTAGTCGACATAACTCTTCTCATATAAGGGAGATATTCTGTCATGTGTCATCGAGTTGTGGAGGAGTTTATAGAGCAAGTGAACCTTCTGTGTCAAATCCCACATTCTCTTAATGACCCCTTCTTAATCTTCGAGTAGCTTCGTAGGCTTGTTAGCAAGCAATCGAAGGAGGAGACATGCTGACGCATTGCATATTAACAAGTGCATACTAACGGGAAGAGATAACAAAAAAGGGATTACAAGTGGTAATCCCATGTAGGAAGACCAACATGTGAAGGGTTCAAGTTCTCCATGATGAAGATGGACATCATGGTCATTACAAAATTCTTGTAAGAACAAAATATCAATGTTTTAAAAATCAAATCAAATGTTAAACCGAAAAAATTATCGGTTCACGAGTCATTGATTGAATCGGTGGTGGCTTGATGATGACAAATATATTATTTATATTTTATATAAATTTAAATATATAATTAATAATATTTAAGATATTATTTATTATGTTTTATATAAATAAATTAGTAATTTGAAAAGTTATTAACAAAAAAATGTATAATATTTGAATATGAAAAATATATTAAAATACAAGAAAACGTATTTATTTAAATATAAAAACATATCAAAATTGGGGAAAAGTTATCTATATAGTATTAGATATATTGCATTATGTTAATCTCAAGCGTAACTTGTTCTTAGAGTGCTTCCAACGTGAACTTTGGGCCTTGGATTCGATTCAAGCCATAATTTTGATTTTTCTTTAATCAACAAATCGCACTTCCCTTTTATCTATTCGACAAGTCCCACATGGTCGTGAATGAGAAAATCAATATTTTTATAAGCTTGCCACCCCACAAATATAAGAGCTGATTGTTCGCGTGCCTGGGGACAAGTCACGTGTGTTGACCGTTTCAAGAAATCTAAGATCTAATTGAACCAATGGTTTTTATCGTTCATCGATTCATGTTTGTCGATAAATGAAATGAGGGTCAATATAGGGTATTATTCTATAAGGTACGTCTATCCTTAGGATTTTTATTTTTTTATTTTATTTTAAAGAATCTATCCTTAAGGATTTTATTCTCTAAAATTTTGCTTGAATATTTCAATAATGTTACATAAAAGAATAAAATTCCACCCTACCACGAAACCCATGATTTGGATTATTTTGATTTTATTTTGAAAACATAAAAAGTCAAATATATTAAATCGGTTAAAAAATTATAAGTGTAAGATTATGAGTATCTTAGTAAGCATGAGCCTAATGCGCCAAAATAAAATCATTTTCTTTTCTGTTTGGAAACATGATAGAAAAACTAGAAAGTGAAAGCAATTTTGGAAAATTATAAGTGTAAGATTGTCTATATCTTACATAAAGTATATATATATATATATATATATATATATATATATTTTGAGGCATCTCTTTGTAATACATTTCTTAGAGCAGCAGGCATATACTCAATATTCCACGTCATTGTCACTAACTTTGCAAAAAAAAAAAACCTAAATGGTAAAACTTAGAAATGATAATGTTATGTCTTTTTATTTCATTTTCTCTTTTCTAACAATTATAATATCCTTTCAAAAAAAAATTTATAAAATAATAAGAAGCCAATTTCTCAAATAAAATAAGGTTTTATAATTAATTAATAAAACATTGATTTTTTACACAATATATATATATATACTTAAAAATGTAAAGCCTAAAGATAAGCAAAATTTTTATATCTTATTCCATCATGATCATCTTGCAAGATATGTAATCTTTAATTTTCAATCAAAAGATCTATCTCTAATAATCCAATCCATTCTTTTAAAAGTGGCTCTTGAATTGAAATTCCAGTTTTTCCAAGTCTTCTACCCTCACAACTCCCCTTTTGCACTCATTTGGTAACTGTAGAGTGGAACCTTAGGATTTCCAAATTAACTCATTTATTTATTCCATGGAAAAGTAAAAAAAATATTATCTATAGTGGAAAGTGGGTCATAAGAGAATCGAGTTAGTGACAATTTAGGCATTTCAAAAGTTTCCTCCCACATGGGTCCATTGTTTGAGACCCACCAAATTATTGAAAATTTTCCAATTTTCCATCATAGTTGTCAGCCAAAAATGATGAAAATGTCCGTGAGTACAATATTTGGTCAAGGCTAGAATCATTGCAATCTATCACATATCACATGTTATATAAATTTCTAATAAATTTGTAACTCTATTTCTGGATGTTTATTGATTTATGCAAGAGGCTGAGGATCAAGAAAAACTCTCATCCCAGAAAATATGGGGTTGAAGTTAAAATTCTCTTTAAGGAGCCTTGGAAAATTTTTTAAGTTTATTAGTTGTAATGTAGAAATTAATCTCATATTTTTCCATTGGACAAATTTTATGTTTACTCCTCATGATGGTTTAGTAAATTTTAATTTCTTTTTAAACATGGCTTTCCTAGAACCAAATATGTTCATATTAAAATCCTCTTTGTATAACACTTATAAACAGATTAACTATCTTCATCAAGTAGCCCATACAGTGACTATTTCTCTTGGAATTATTTCAGATTTGTGCATCATTCAGACAGATTATCAAGTCTTTATTTTTTTAGTGTACTTAGATGTTGACTCACATCAGATTTTTTGCTTGCTTTCCTCCACAATATGTACAATTTTTTTTAATTATTATTAGATTCACTACTAACTTGGTTTGATAGGCTCGCCTTTGTTATGATTAATATTTATTAAATTACTAGCAGTTTTTTCCTTATTTAGGAAAAACATTCCAAAGGAGTGCACTTAAACATATCTTCCTTTTACTTATTTTCCTCCTTTCATCTCTCCCTTTAAGTGAGATGATTGAAACTTGATGATTTTAAATTTTTCTTAAGCACTAGATCAATCACATTAAAATTAACTTGTTTTATTTTCTAACTTTATTCATGTAAAACAACTTCAATATAACACACACTGGAACACTATTATAAGATATCCTTTTGTAATATTTAGTGATCAATATTATGTGTTAAAATATGTCTGCAACTATTTTTAGCATCATTATAGGACTTTAAATCATCATTGGATGCCTCCTTCCATACCAGTGGTGGACCCATCATAGGCTCAAGGGGGCATATGCCCCCCTCAAAGTTTTTATCCTCAAATTTTTATATATATGCACCATCCCCCCTTCCCCTTATCTATGATGTGCTATTGAATTTTTTTTTTATCCTACTATGTTGAGCTATTAAAATTATCAAAACATCTAGTTTTGCAAATTTTTTTATCCAACATTTCCATAATACTAAAGCTCCATTTGAGCACGAAAAGTATTAGGAAAAGGAGCCCTAATGGTCGCTCAAAAACTTTTCCCAAAAATTATCGTTTCTACAATTAAGAGGTACAAGGCAAGTATAAGTTATTATACTAAAGCTCTAACCACGAGTTATCATCTTATACGTTAATCAAATACAAAACCTATATATATATATATATATATATATATACATATATACATGTATAATTGTAACTAAAAAAATCAGTTTAAAATTGTTTGTCATTTAACCGTACACCAATCATTTATCATATCTTCAAAGTGTTTGGTAACGCGGTAAGAAAACTAATCTAAAAAGTTGGAAACCTAACCAAAGAAAAGCAACACCTTTATTTGGATTTATCTATTTAAATATTATTAAAATTTTACATGAATAAATTTAACTATCTTATTGAATGACAAAATTTGTTGTTAAAGCTTCGTATTAATATTATATTCTTACTAACATTAAAAAAACCATTATATTCTTAGTTAATACAATATTTTTAAATATGTTATGATAATATTATCAAATGTATTGGAATATGATTTTCATTAAATTTCCTATTGAAATTTTATATTTTTATATTACTAAATTATGCCCCCTCTAAAGAAAAATTCCGACTTCGCCACTATTCTACACCTACTACCACCACATGAAATACCCACACACAAGCACGTCACACCCACCCACCCCACCTACACACAAACACACCGACTACGGCTTTATTACCTTAAGTGTTTAATGTATGAATTTATTTCTCATGTGTTAGAAATGGATCGTTGTTAAATTTTGAAGGACCAAAGGGTATAAGGAATATGAGGATGGGGTTGAATGTTTCATCTCATTTAATTACAAAATTCAACAAGCAAAATATCAATTAGATGCCCTTGCACAATGTGGGACATGATATTCCACTCTCAAATTGTTAGAGAGCATTTGTTTTTCTATGGATTTGATCAAAGTTACTTACATGGTACTAGCATGGGGAAGAAGGTCCAACTAGTGGACCAACTACTATAAGGGCAGAACGTTGTACTAAAAATCAGTTCTTTGATAATGTGGACTGCATAATTGAAATGGTTAAAGCTACTCATGATGACTTTCAGGCTGATCCAGAATTTTTCAAAAAGTTATTGAATGATCTTTGAGAATCCTTTTCTGGTTGTAGAAAGGGATTTACCAAGCTATTTGCATGTAGCGCCCCCAGGCCAGGGTGTCGTTGATCACCGTCGGCAGCGAATCTACATGTCTCATGTCATAGGCGCGTACATGTGCAAAATTGGCCACTTGGGCCTACACATCCTACTCATAAAAATGTACATTTTATACAAAAATGATTTATTACAATTGTATTTAATTACAATTTATACAAAACTGGGTCTCTTGCCCAGAATTTTACAAAAAAAAACAGAAAATACAAGATAAGGCCATCTTGGCCGTTTCTTCGCCTCTAAAACCCGGATGCGTCCCATCCCCCTTTAAGTCTTTCAATGCACGGAAAAATAGTCCCTGACCAGGGTAAGGCAAAGCCAGTGGTAAGAATTTCCCTACTTAGGTTCTCCGCTAAGTGCAGTAAGTAACACACAAACATCGACACATGCTAATATATCACTCATGCATATATTAACAAATTAATTCCACCATCATTTTATTCGAGTTTTAATAATATAAACTCGGCTCATGGGCCTAAGGCACAATCCGGCGGTTTGTCTTGAGCGACCCACCATTTCCACACAACATGTTATTTTCTCATGGCAATAACACAACACCACACGATTCGAGCAAATCACACAAGCGGTCAGGTGAATGTAATCCAAAACCTCTAGGGTTTCTTAACTTGGTCCCAAAAGCTTTTGGAGCCAAGGAAACCACGGCCATCGGGCCTCAACAAATCCCGTCATTACATAACCATGGCACAAAGTAAAGCAAGTGGGGAGAAAACCCTACCTTCTCGGAGTTTATGAAACTCCCCCAATCAGTACTCCTGCAGACTCGACGTGTAGACCAATTTGCCTCTTACCTTTGAAACAAGCGGCAGTCCGATCGTCGTAGATGCTAGAGAGAAAGCGGGACTCTCTATACAAGCCCAGCGAAAATGCATTTGGATATTTTAACCTTCTCCCACGTTTCTTTCCTTTTCTTATTTCATTTCCCATTTGCTTTTCTTCTTTTCATTCTGCTCTCATTTTCTCTGATTTCTCATTATCTCGCTTTTCTCTTTTGTTTCTACTCTCATTTTAGAATCAGCCTCGTATGAGACAAAATGAGGAAATTTCCTCCTCACCTTCCTCAAGCCAAACATGTGGCTCTCCCTTTTTCTTCATTTTCTTTTATTTCTTAATTCTCTTTTATGACATCATGCTCTTACATGGCTCAATGTGAGCCATGGGATCCATTTCCCACACATGGCTAATTGTGAGCCATTCTTTCCATGCCAAGTGTCACTCTCTTGGTGTGGCATGTGGCATCCCATAACCTTGCCATTTGTCATCCGACACCTCACGCCTCGGCGTGTATTCATTTGTCTCGAGATTCAACGAAATTAACGTGGTATTGGATTCAGCGAGGCGATTCAGCGGTGAAGTCTAGTTTAGATCATCAGAGATCTAGAAAAATTCCGGTTTTTGACCCAGTGTTATCGCTTCCTTAGGAAATCTAGATTTTCGGGGTCTCACATTGCATTAGTTAAATTATATAATTTGAAAGCACAGTATGGATGGTCTGATAAAGGCTTTTCAGAACTATTAGGATTTCTTGGTGAAATGTTGCCTCTCAACAATGAGTTGCCACTATCTATTTATGAAGCAAAGAAGACTTTGAATGCATTGGGAATGGAGTATGAAAAGATACATGCATGTCAAGTGATTGCATATTATATAGAGATGAACTAAAGTACATCTTCATATCTACATGTGGAGCTTCAAGGTGGAAGGTAGATTCAGCAAGAACTAGAAGAAGGGAGTTCGGCTAAAGTCATGGTACTTTCCACCATCCCTAAGATTCAAAGAGAATGTTTCATTCCTCAAATATCGCCCAAAGTCTCACGTGGCATGCCTGAAATAGAGTTTGATGGGAAGATGGGTCATTCATCGAGATTCCCATCATGGAAGTTAATTATAGACGGCCTGATTTTGGTAGAGAGCCTTGAAATCTTAGACTGGCCATTTCAGTTGATGGTATAAATCTCCATAGTTCCTTGAGTAGCAGACGTAGTTGTTGGCCTATTATAATGATCATTTATAACCTTCCGCCATGGTTATGCATGAAGAGAAAATTTATGTTGTTATCATTATTGATGCTCAGGTCCGACAACTGTGGCGACATAGATGTTTATTTGGCACCTTTAATAGAAGATCTCAAACTTTTGTGGGAGGTGGGGATTGAAGCTTTTGATGCATATCAACAAGAATTCTTTACATTAAAGGTTGTTTTATTTTGGACAATCGGTGATTTTCCAGCTTATAGAAACTTATCATGTTGCACAGTTAAAGGGTACTTTGCTTGCCCCATATGTGGTGAAGAAACAGACTCGCAGAGATTGAAGCATGGGAAAAATAACTCATTCATAGGGCATAGGCGATTCCTTACATGCAACCATCCTTTTAGGAAACAAAAAAAAGGCATTCAATGGTGAGCAAGACTTTCGATCACCTCCACAACCTTAAGTAAGGAGGAAATATTTGCCTGAAATGGATAATATTTGTAATTCATGGGGAAAGAAGAAGGTTAGTAAAGATAACCCTAAAGGCAATATTGCATGTTGTTGGAAGAAGAAGTCAATATTTTTTTATCTTGAGTATTAGAGATATCTACATGTTCGTCATAACTTGGATGTAATGCACATTAAGAAAAATGTATGTGAAAGCATCATTGGTACATTACTTAACATCCAAGGGAAGACAAAGGATGGATTAAATACTCGTTTAGATCTTATGGGAGGAGATGGGAGCACAGGGGGCTGAAATTAGCACGAGTTTGAGCGAGCGAACTTATCTTCTACCAGCTTGCTACACACTCTCTAGAATGGAGAAAAATATATTTTGTCAAACAGTAGCAGACTTGAAAGTTCCTGAAGGGTAATGTTCAAACTTCAGAAACCTTGTATCCATGGAGGATTTCAATCTTGTTTGTCTAAAATCACATGATTATTATACACTAATGCAACAATTGTTACCAGTTACATTGCGATCAATTCTACCAAGGCATGTTCGACTTGATATTTGTAGGTTGAGTTTCTTTTTCAATTCTCTCTATAGAAAAATGGTTGATGTGTCTACCCTTGATGAATTACAAAATCAATTGATCGTGACATTGTGTTTTCTTAAAAAGTATTTCCCACTTTCTTTTTTCGACATCATGATCCATTTGACAGTGCATCTTGTAAGAGAGGTAAGACTTTGTGGACCAGTTCATTTGAGATGGATGTACCCATTTGAAAGGTTCATGAAAGTACTAAAAAGTTATGTGATATGTCATGTCGCCACGAAGGATGCATGGGATGCTATATTCTTGAGAGGAAGCTATTGAGTTTTGCGAATACTTGTCAAATGTGGATGCAATAGGGATTCCTATTGGTCTAAGAATTGACAATAAAATTGGGACACCTCTACCTGGAAGGTTTGTCATGAAAGTTGATCCCATTACTTTGTTGCAAGCACATCATTATGTGTTGGAGAATACAACTATTGTGCAACCCTCTATTGAGTAAGGATCATGCAGCATGATAGGTTTATAATTTTCTTTCATAAATTTACAATAGTAATTAAGAGTAATGTGATTTGTAGAGCACATGACATGGTTGAAAATGCAAAATCCTCGTCAAGCTAAGAGGAAAAAGTGGCTACAAGATGAGCATAGGCGCACTTTTACTTATTGGTTGAGGGAAAATGTACTATAATAATTGTCATATTTTTACTATTTTTGAACATTAGGAATTAAAAAAATCAATAACAATTACAAACTTGTGTAGGTTGATCTTTGCCAATGTTGATCGAAACCTATTATTAGAAACTCTTAAATGGATGCTTTGTATTTCTTATATTGTCCAAGTATAATGGATATATCTTAAATGGATAGCACATGGCCCTAACCACTGTGTCCAAGTATAATGGATATATCTTCAATGGGTGTCTTTACCATACAAAGGATAGAGATGAATCATGTACAACACAAAATAGTGGAGTTAGTGTTTTAGCATTGACGATGCAAATTTCAAGTGCAATATTTGGTGAGCTATGTTTTTATGGGGTCATTTTTTAGATTTGGGATCTTGATTACACTATGTTTAGGATTCCAATTTTCAAGTGTGACTGGGTTGACAATAACAACGACATTAAAGTTGATGAACTTGGGTTTACATTGATTGACTTGATGAAGGTGGCGTATAAATCATATTCATTTATATTAGCATCTCAAGCAAAGCAAGTTTTCTATGTACAAGACCAACTTGAGCCAAGAAGGTCAGTTGTCTTATCAATTCCTCAAAAAGAGTTCTTACATAAGGAGGATGTTGATGACCTCGTAGGAGTTTCAATTGAACATCATCCTTCCATTAGTACATTGCCAAAAGTATATTCATTTGATGATATGGATGACTCTCAACCAATATGCACGCGGGATGATGGTGAAGGGATTTGGATTGAAAACAAATCTTCCATGTGACTCAATTTCAAGCTTTCCTAATGGTGTAACAAAATATATTTATGAATGAGATTGCATCTAAACTTCTTTTTGAATTGAGAAAACATCTCCAAATCAATACTTATTTTGTACTTACATTATCTTAACCATCTACAAGACTTTGTGTTGATATTACATTTTTTGTAAGTAAATTATATTACTAACATTTTATGTAGATTTGGTTCTTAATATTTCTTTGCTTATTTGTAAATATATGCTCAAATCTAACATGTAATGGTTGAATGAAGAGTCTACAATAGATTATTTACTTTGGATTAATTCATAATAAGTTTATTGTTGGCTACAACTGCTCCTCTAATTGTCTTAGAGCTTAACGTTCTTTATAAAAGATACCATAATGTTCAAGGACAAAAGGTATTTCAACTTTTTTTTTTCATTTTAGTTTGTTCAATTCTTTTTCACCTTAATTTTAATGTAACCTACTTTTCCCTACTTATAGGTATGGATGCAGATGATGGGAAAAAACCCATAAAGAAGAAGCCTCAGAGAATGACTCGTAAAGCCATGATTATTAAGAATACGAGCAAAGGAATAAGGCTTCTCATCAAGTCCTGACAAGATGGTATTTAGTATTTGGAGATTCTTGTGCATCTCACAAGTTACTTGGGTGTATTAGCAAAGACAATGGTGCACATTAGATATAGAGGCGGCGAGAAATGTTCAGATTCAACTAAAGGATAAGTGTAGGATTCCAATTGAGGTAACCAATTTATACTCCAAAAGACTAATAATAAAATATTATCATTCATTACAAGATGAAGATATTAATAATATTGTTATAATTGTAGACTGCTTTTACATTGGATAAAAGAAGCAGGAGAAATTGCATGGCAACAATAGGAAGAAGTTTTTGATCATTTAAGAACCACCTGATCATAAAATACATCATCCCTTTCAAGGAAAACCCATAAATGTTGCATCTATGCATGCCCCATTAATGACTAGGACTGAGGTGTCCCATAACTCTGGGATCCCTGCCTCTGAGGGCAATCCCGTCTCAAGTGTCTAGGCTGGTGGCACTAGAAACACTCTGCCCTGTCTAGCCTTGAGCCCTGACCTAGCCTTGGCGTGTAGCCACGACCTTGTCCCTGAAACCCTCGCATAATAGAAGTTCTCTACTTCTTTCTCGAGCTAGAAGAAGAAGGTTGACTCTCCCTCCTCTGATCTTTAACAACACATGCATCCCGAATGTTCCGTGCATCACCCACCTCCCTCTCAATGGCCATAGCAATCCTGACATCGAGTCCATATCTTGCAGGAGAAGTCCTACAATTTTTCCCCGGATGGATAGTTTCAGTCCATCCTCAAACTTTCTCACCTTGGCCATGTCATGACTACATAGTTATCAATACAAGCAGACTAATTCGATTAAACTTAGCCACATATTCAAGCACTGTCTGAAGCTATTTGACTTTTTAACCGTCTTGGGAGGCCATGATTTCTGCATTGGTTAATAAAGGTTATAGCTTTGAAGCTATTTGACTTTTTAACCGTCCGAAGGATGCTGGTGGGCAGCTTGATGAGTTTATATTTGGCAGCATTTTTAATTGTTGTTATTATTCGCGGCTTATCGTCGAGCTAAATCACATTTCATTCCCTTGTTGTCAAAATGGGATATGAGGCACATGTATTTGTAGATTGACATTACCATTCAATTTCTTGTTGATAATTACTATACATTAGCAGAGCCATCCTTGTTATAATATCTAATAGGTCACAAGCATTCTTAACATTAATTTTCCCAACTCTATCTGTAATTTTGAGTCAATCAACAGCCACTAAGAGTATCAATTCAACATTTTCCTTAAGTTTGCAACTCCTCTAATTGCCTCATAGAAATGCAATACATATAAAAATGAGAAAAAAAAACAAGGTAACAACTTTACCTTTTTGAATGAAACGATCATCCAACAAAGGGAAATGAATGACCAAATACGCACGTATCTCAAGAATGTTTCAGATCTAGAAAATTGAACGTGGTCATCTTAATTAATTAAAAAGCTTCTTATCAGATGCGTTTTTCTTTTCTTTAATTTAAATTTTTTAGTTTCATATTAGAATCTTAAAAACGGATAGATACTAACTCAACTATAAAGAACGAAAATTCCTAAATTTTGTTTTCGAAGTGATCAACAAATACATATAGAAAGAATATCATAAAAACTTAATTATAGACAAAAATAAACTCCCTAATAGGATTAAGTTATTTTAAGAAATAATCAAACTTAAATATTCATATTGTTGTAAACCAAAGAGTATGAAGAAAAATTCAAATAAAGAAATTCTCGAAGAATGAGAGATGGAATGGGATAAGTCTAAAACCCACATGCATGACAGTGCGGCCCAACGGGCGACTTGAAATCCCGAGACCCAATCCGCGAGATCGGGCCCGTGCACAGTGTCGAGGCACATCGGGCATATAGCCTAATGAGGTAGGACATCCCTCCCATCGAGCATATTGGACACCCTCACGTCGGGCATATTGGGCACCGACTAAGCTTGCTCAAACATAATTAAACCAGGTCACCTCGGAAGCCGCAGAATCATTTGTACATGGACGTGAGGGGGAACATCTGGGCAATTGTGGAATCCATTGACTTGATCCCCCACTACACTACTCTATCATGATGAGTATCATGTTGAGGATTGCGAGCCAATTGTAATAAGTCATGTGGCACCCATAAGAAGTATAAATTGATAGGCTTGTAATTAGTAAGGCAAGAGATTCTTGAGAGAGCAATTATAGAGAAATATAAATTGTTTGGAAGTTTTTTTACCTCTTCACTGGTGTCATCTATGGAAACTCTCTGCACATCTCATTTGCTTCAAGACAACTGTTTGCTTCCTCCATAGGTATCCTAATGGGTGAGATTGCACCTTCCAGTTCTATGCCATCGATGGAGTAATGAATGTTGTCGCTAAAGCAAATGCTGAAAGAACAACATGAGTCCTATAAGCAATAGCTCGCCTCTTTCTTAGCAACCAGCAGGTTAAGGGAAGAGAATCTTTGCCACATGAGCCACCGATTACAAATCCTCACCTCGGCCAGTCTCCTTTGAACCTTAGGCCCTAGTAGATCGGCCTCCACCAACACTACCGTATGGGAATCAGAGAACGAACATGACCCTCCCTCCCGAGTCGAGGACCCTACCTTCACGAGCTTTGGGTAACTGTGCTCCAGCCTCCTCATTTGTTCTTGCCATCCTACATCAAGACACTCTGTCGCACTTCATGTTGCCAAAACTTCAAATGCATGATTGGTTGGAGGACCCTTTTGATCACCTGATGCACTTCTGCTAGATCATGACATTTTAAAAGGTAATGACGCCCTCTTGTGTTAGGTGTTCCCTTCCAACCTCATGGGGCCGACCCTATCTTGGTTTCATCGCCTCTCACCTAACACTGTAACATCATTACATGTTTTATCTGAGAAGTTTGTAACCTAATACATGTGTTCAGTCATAAGGATACAAAACATCGTCAACCTATTCAATATACTGATAGAACAATCCAAAGAGATTTTATGAAGTACTTTGGAACAATAATCCTCCGGCAGACGGTAGAGATCTTTTGTCTTACGAGCTGATAAAGTAAGCCATCCTCCCTAACACTCAGTTCTTTGACTCACTTTCACTACATATATCGACAGCGTAGGACCAAATTGTTTCAAGAGGAACCTTAATATGTCATTATGCTAGAAGATGACCTGATCTTTGCAACTAAGTGGGTATGGCCTTGAATCATGGCACAATAAGCAACAATAGGGAAGGAAGTAGTGATGGCTAAGATAGACAAAGCAAGAGTGAGTGTGAAGCTGAGACACACAGTTCTGAGAGAGGTTGGGAGGACAAGAGAACATGCTAATGAGAACCCAAGGTGGGACAGAAGCACAGAATATGTCTGATTTACGTTAACTCATTCTCAACTCCTCCTGATCATTCAGTCCTTAGAAGGGTTTGAATGGCCAAATCCAAAGAGGGGTAACCCGAATTGAAGAGACAAATCCAGATACTATGAATACCACAAAGAGCATTGACATCTGACCAACGAATGTTACCAATTGAAAAGGTTATTAAATTTCATGGACCGAAGGGGAAAACTCCGAAAATACCTCGAGGAGTTGAGTTCTACTAACACCAGATCAACTACTAGGTCCCCGTCCACCACGTAGAAAAACTCGACATAATAGACACAATCGCATCGGCCCGATGGCTCCTAAAATTCAAGGTCAACGTTCTTTGGGTACTTTGGTGGCCGAAGTTCATTATTGTTTCACCCCTAGTAGTGTCCGACCAATTGACGGGACTATCACCTTCTCTAAGTCCCCCTTGCAATAATTATCTAAGCCTTATGGCCTTTTTCGTCCTAACATTAAGGTCACGATGTCACTTGATGGGGCATATCTTGATAGATCATGGAAGTCTTGTCGATCTTCTCCACCTCCCGCTTTACTCTGTTGGGATCTAAACCCAACAACCTTAAATCGAGGAGAGTTTGGTCTACTTTAAAGGAGCGTGGCGCCTTGCTAGGAGATAGTGTTTCCCAGCGGCGTATCAGATCCTTGCCCTCATCCCGTTTATGATAGCTAACGAGCCCTCATCCTTCAATGCCATTTTGGGGTGTACTTGGATTCATACCATGAAGACCTTACCTTCTTTTTACCACCAAATGCTCAAAGCTTTTTTACTCTACTAGGCCATAGTGATATCAAAGGAGATTAGAAGGCCTTAAGAAGCTTGATATGTGGTGACGACAACAAGATCAACCATCCAAAAGCAACGACAAATGCGAGGTCAAGCAGTAGAACCACGGCGACTCTAGTGGTGGAGCCTCTAAAAGCTTCATCCCTAACCAGGCCAGGTGGACCTAAGCGAGTTGATCGATCTCGCAACCTCCCTTTAAAAGAAAGAAGTTGATGCCTTCTTATCATTTTTGTAGGAGTTCTCCAATGTATTTTCTAGGTCACATAATGATATCTTTAGGCATCTCCCCTATATGTACAACTACAACTCAATGCAAGGACGCAAACCGGTATAATAGAAGTTAAGACGTTTCCATCCCTTGAGCTTCGAAGTAATTAAGGAGGAAGTTGACAAGCTCCTTGTGGCAAGTTTTATTTGAGAGATTCGGTACCCCAAATGGCTAGCCAATGTCGTAGTTGTCCCCAAGAAAAACGGAAAATGGCGTGTTTGTGTTGATTACTCCGACCTCAATGGCGCATGCTTGAAAGATACATTCCCCCAGCCCCAGATCAACCAAATAGTGGACACCATTCTTGAGTATGTGGCCCCAAAATCTAAGTCTCCGTTGATCAACCTTGACATGAAATTTTGTGGATATCGTGTGACGATACCACACCTTTGTGTCATTCACCCAGGACCCATCATTTTACAAATCGAATGAGTCCTGTGGAATCTTGTGACGATACCACATCAAACGTCATTCACGGGAATCCATCGGTTTACAAAAGCCCAGGCAAAGCCCCACTCATGCTAGGAGCTTTTAGAAAGCCATCCTACTCCTGATATACGATTCTGTAGGAAACTTGACATCAGTAGTACATCACAGGTTTGCCTAGGCAAAGCACACCTTAACAGGCAAGGAAGGGCCCTAGCACGGGACTGCCCTAGGATTTTCTAAGTGATGCACCTTCACCTAGGCGAGCTGCCGCCAGCGAAACTCACCGCAGCAGCGAAGCTCTGTCCTTGTAGCGAAGCTCTGTCGCCCAGGCGGGGAATAAGCCCAATCTGGACAAGTGCAGCACAAATTTTACAAAGGTTCCATTTTCCCTCTTTGTTTACATAATATTACATGCCAACATTCATTTACTACAAAAATAAATGTTACAAAACAATTACATAAGTAATTATAAAGTACAATCAGGCTTTCTTTACTTTTGTAATACACAGATAGAGCCATCCACTAGCTCCAGCACCTAAAATGTTATCCCTTATAGGGTAGGCCATACCTAGTAAGTAATTCCTTCCAAGAGCTACTCCCTTCCTAAGTGCACATGCAATGCATACACTTAATAATTTTCACATTCATCACGGATTCCAAGCAAGATATGCAATCCTGGGTGGAATTCTACATGTCATGCCATGAAATGAGATGAGCCACTCATGCACCATGCTCGAGTCTTCCATAAATCCCCATCATATAAGTCTTTACCGACTCCTACCACACCCAGCGATGCCCATGTGTGATAAACCATCATTGATGGATTACATCCAATGATCATTTTCAAACAAAATTCATTTGTTTATAAACCGAAAGCTTTTTGAATGTTACACCTCAAATGATAATTTCATTTACAAAACCATGTGTCTTTTGTGGGCAGCGAATTTGCAAGGTCTCACCGCAAGCTCTACACGCCTTCCAACACTTTTTGGACTTTCACCGTTGGAGTGTCTGAACCAGTCTGAGTCTTATCTAGCCCTTCTTGCAATTACTCGACACAAGTTTTTACCATTTTATTTAACAATGCGACTCTGTTGGACTTCATCCAACGGTACTGAGCCCACTCATCAATCACCAATTATGGTGTTGATCTCAAGCATGTACTCACACCTATGAAATGTGATGTTCTCGTACATATGCAATGTAGTGTACCATTGCATGTCAATGCCATGTCACATATGTGATGAATTCTATATGGACAATTTATCTCATGCATTTAACCATGCATCATGGACAATATATTACATTCATATAATTCCCAATTAAACACTCATAACAATGTTAATACATTAGAACACACATATTAACATTCATCAACAAAATAACAAGCATGCTATCACATATCAAGCAATAACACACTTAATCCTCAAGGAAAAATGTGGCATATGTGACGCCACAAACTCTAGGGGTCCCGTTGACCAACTGTCAACCTGCGGAATACCTGTGGGTATCGCATATCTAGATACTACACTATCGTGTCTCATTCACCAAGACTCATTTATGAGTAAGTAGCCCCACCCGACCCTTTCAACCATACTCAAAATATTACCCAAGACTATGTCACAATAGTCCCTAAGAGTTTATTACAACACTCTTATACAAATCATATATTAAAACTATTTTGTTCTAATATATTTTACAAAATGAATATCAAGGCCACATGTCGGCCTTCTTCACAATTAAGGCCTCGGATGAGCGTCGTCCATCGGTGTCTGCCCTGCACCTGAAATATTTTTCCCATAAAGAGAGCCACGCCCAATAGAGATAACTCCTACAGAGGCTACTCCCCACCTAAGTGCATATGTAATGGTCGCACACCCACCACAATCATTCCATGTAAAATGTAATTTCTACCATGGAATCACATGCCATGAAATGAGATGTGACTAAATCGCATATACCATGCGCTGAGTCCTCTAACTCCTTCACACACAATGCTTAAGCCCATGTGAAAAACAAATCATTAAATTTGACATCTAATAGTCATTTTCAAAAAAAATTCATTTGTTTATAAACGAAAGCTTTTTGGATGGTACATCACAATGATCATTTATATTCAAAATGCGAAAATCCATGCGCCTTTTTTGTGGGTAAAGCGGATTTTGGTGTCTCGCTATGGAGCTCAGTAAACCAGTTGCACCTGCCTTTCATCGCTAGGGACTATGTCGACCATAATTTGCCGAGTTTTCACCCAGAGAGGATCTATCTTCTTACTGATACTCGGCTTTTTATGTTTTGTTTATCATTTCAATCAACTGTGCTACTATGTTAGGCGTTGTCCATTTACAAGCCACTAAATAAGAGCACCAAGCCTTGGTGTGGAGTTTACCAACCATGCACTCACACCCGACCCGATGTGATGTCCTCGTGCATATGCGTACAATATGCCATTGCATATTTGTACAATGTCCCATTGATGAATGCTATATGGACAATTTTATCAAACCTGGGCAATTATATCAAACATGCATATAATTTCCCTACATTAACTCATTCATGTCAATGTATCACACAAGCATATATCAACATCACATATAAATCATTACTTAGTCAAGTAATGAAGCACTTTATCCTCTAGGCTAAATTCCGACATAACATGTCCACAAAATAGCCTACAACATGCCATGTAATGTCCATGTCTACACATACAATTCATCACATGTCAATATATTAATACACATATCAACATTTCATCAAACAATCATGTCATGCCATGCAATTAGTACACTTGGTGTTATGATCAAAATTTCAGCAATGATGTGAGCACCAAATTCCTATCACTGGCATATGGCTAGATTCTAGACTTAAAGAGCTTTTCATAGAGTCTAAGAACGCGTGAATCGGAGTTCGGACGAGAAAGATATGGTCATCCGAAGTTGGAGTACACCAGAAGCCACACTATTGTGCCAATCCACGCAATAGCGTGCCCGAGGGTGCAAGAGCATTTTGGAAACTCCCGTAAATGCAATTTTTTAAACCCAAATTCACTTTGGAAGTATCCATTAAACCGGCTACAGCACATTCCTATGCCATTAACATGGCTGTACGAGTTCCAAATCGACAAAAACAATAGCCCAAAGGCTAGAAATAAACCAAAGTAGGAAGAATCCCTACCTCTTAAAGCGTAGCCCTTCGTCGAATCTCCGGACTTATACTCCTTGGTCCAACGAGTTCCGACCGTCAGAACGCCGACTTCTTTTTCTCCCTCATTCTCTCTCCCTTTCTTCTCCTTCCCTCTCCATTTCTTTCTTCTCTTTCTTTCATTTCTCTCCTTTTCCTTTTTCTCTTTCTTTTCTCTCTATCTTTTCTTCTTGTTTGCGCCCTTCCTGACCCGATTTCCTCCCATTTATAGGCATGCCCATTGGCATGCATGTGGACAGATGGCTTGCCATGTGTCACACATGCATTTTCCTTTGCATGCCTTGTGACACATGGCTTGCCATGTGTCACACATGCATTTGGCCTTGCCATGCCTTGTGCCACATGGCTTTCCATGTGTCACCCGACACCCGTTGCCTTGAAAAACCTGAAATTTTGACTGTCTTGAAATTCAACGAAATTCGCATGGGTAACTAGATTTTGCAAGACAAAGTCAACGGTGAGGTTCATTTCGTCATCTGATATTTAGAAAAATTCCAAGTTTTCAACCTGTATCGTAGTGGTTGCCACTTTTTTTTTTGGAAAAGTTCAAATTTACCCGGGTTTTACAGCATATAAGGTGCCCATAACAACAGCCTAACAGCCCCTTAACCCGAGCTCAAAACTGGCCAAACAAGTCCGTAACTTCTCGGATTATTATTTTTAATCCCAAACAGTCCTTAAACACATTTTGGGACATATTACACATAATCACAAAACAATTTACACAACGGGGCCACAAAATGGCATTTAAAGTCGTTTTAACACAGCTAAACAGTCCCTAACAGCAAGGATTTCAGCCAAACAACCCTTAAACCATGCCTTGAGCATGCTCTGGACACTTCACAAACTGGGCCATGAGACCGGCCACAAATAGTCCCCCAACAACCTACAACAGGACTTCTCAGGTTCGCCTAAGTGAAGAATCGCTCGCCTAGGCGAACCAATGCCGCATAAAACCTGCTCCCGGGTTTGCCTAGGCGAAACACACCTTCGCCTAGGCGAACCAGTGCCGCATAAAACCTGCTCCCAGGTTTGCCTAGGCGAACCACACCTTCGCTTAGGCGAAGAGCCAAACTTGTTGGAGAAGATACATGCCTTCACCTAGGCGAAGGACATCAACACAGACTTAGAGCTCCCATTTTCCACCCACCAGAAAGTGAAAAATATAAGCCAAGGTAGAAAGTCCTACCTCTTGAAGCGTAACAACATAGGTGGGAAGCCTCCCTAGCATGAAATCTTTGATTTCTTGAAATCTCCTCCTTTGTGGGACATAACAGTGCGGTATCGGATCACCCAATATCCATGAGTTTTTTGCAGATGGTTGGTCAAAGGACCCCCGGGTTTTGGGGCGTCACAACTTGTCTACAATCTTGTCAAGTGCCTTGCCAACTGATTTTCACTAAAGGATCTATGGCCACTTCATTATTTTTTTGGCATCGAGCCTATCTCCGTCGATGATCTATTCATCTGTTAGTAAGTACATCAATGTCTTACTAATTAA